>JAECUM010027046.1:0-15215 GCA_016617855.1 Megalonaias nervosa | reverse complement strand
AGAGAGAGAGAGAGAGAGAGAGAGAGACTAAATGAAGAAGTATAAATCATCACTTACGTGGCGACGGGTCTTTCTCAAATACGAATCTTGACAAACACAAGTTAAGAAATCCAACTTGAAACTATTGTCCTGGTTACTTCAAGGTAACAACTGGTAACACTGACGGGAATATGAAATTTATATATCCTGAAGTGGATATCTTGTAGTCAAAATATGCCGTCTGCTTCGACACGCCTTGAAGAAATACCTAGAGGTTTATCCTCGCACGTGACGTCAGGAGAGTATTTGTCAGCTGAACCAATGAGCAAGCAAAGAATGTCTTTATCTCTCTGACCTTTGTAAGGCAAGGGTCGCCACATTTGTCTTGTGTTCATTCATGAAAGACAGTTCTCAAAGAGAACAATAAAACGTGTCTCAACGAGACCTGAAATTCTGACTGACCGCCGACAACAAGTTTAAACACGCCTTTCATCAAACTTAGTTTACAATAACCTTGGGCTGTATTCACTGTCTGTTTCACTCAAGCTACCAACTCATCTCGTGATTCGCACAGTTGAACAAAATAAATACGACATTTTGTTGTTTTTGTTTATGTAAAACGCTCTTTTGTTAGTTTTAAAAGATTCTTGTCGACTTGGTCAAGTGTTTCGGACAATAGCATCCTCATATTTCTGTTTTTGTTTCTACGCTTTGAATAAACAAAAGATTTAATGTTCAAAAAGTTCGCTGTTTTCAACAAAATGAAAGGAAAAACATTTAAAACAAAGCCCCAAAAATTTCATTTAAAAGCCACATTGTTTGGTCATCTAATGTTACCATGGTGTAGACAATAACAAACTTTCATGAAATTTAAAATATGGACTCTAAATGCACAAAGACCTGGCTAAAGCGCGTAAATTGTGGCGCAAGCCGGTATTTAGAATGCGACTCTTGTATTTAAATAAAATAAACAAATCAGACAGCGGATAGTGAAGAAATAAAGGTATATAACTATCATGATAAAATTATTAAATCACACAACTGATAATAAATAAAGATAGATAACGATCATGATAAAATTAGCGAATCAGACAATGGATAATGAATAAATAAAAGTAGATAACGATTATGAGAAATATACTTTGTTTTAAAACAAGACAACAATGTTAACACAATAAAAATTTGTAAGAAGAGAAAGCAATTAAGAAACATAAAGAAAGCAAAACAAATAATTTTTATTTATTGTTAAAGAAGGGCACGCCACTAACTTTTGTACTATTTAATACACTCGGAATTAATATGCGGATATATGGTGTGGTATGGTATGGTATGGTATGGTATGGTATTGCATGGCATTTGCATAAAGTAATTTTGTATCACTGGGTTAGTTTTCAGCCACTCCGAAAGGCACGCAAGGTCGACTTCAAGGGCTAAAAAAGGTCTATTGTATGTGATAATGTTTTGTGGATTCAGTAAAATCTCTCGAGACCAAAACCTTAGTAAACCAAATACCCTTAAAGCGAAATATTGCCTGGTGTCAGATTATCTTTCATTTATTTCAATCATAAATTATCAGTAAACTGGAACCCATCTGCCATGAAAACTGAAGAAAGCAAATTCAAACCCGAATGTCACAAACCCCCACCCCCACAAAAACAAGCACTTGTTTTATATTAAAGAACCTTTAACATAACAAACATAACACAACTCTAGTCATATTTTTTATCGGAGACAAAAATCAGTAGTATCTAGTGTAGATGGAAAATTAAGCACATGACAGTAACACTTTTAAAGCCATATTTTATACTAAATCAGTAGACTAACTTGGTGGTTACAAACGTGCATTATTTTACAGTGACTCTACGAATTATTGTCCAGAATCCATCTTTGCAATAAAAACATTGGGAAACCATTAATTTTTATATTTGATAAATCTTTAACAGTTCTATTTTGATATCATAATTTCTCCATTGCATGCGCATATTTCATGCGCATATTTCTCTGTCTGTCTGTCTCTCTGTTACACAACAGACCGATCATCAAGTGAAAATTAAAGCACTTATCGCATTCCTAATTATCTGCCCAAAAGCCTTTGCCGAAGTGGCATTAATGGTCTCAAGAAGCTTAGGATTACTTACCCTCAGTTTTGAAATGTAAACAATCCTTGACATGAGTCCATTTGCCGATAATCCCCTTGAGTTCGTTTAACTAATCACACCTGGGGAGAAGTACTCCGAATACAATACTATTGTGGCTGCCTATTCGTCATCTTAATTCCCTTGCCTTCTCCTCTGGAATGATTACCCAAATTGACGTAATTTGTTAAGATTTTTACTTATTTGTCATTACTTATTAAACACAGTACTAAAGGTGACAGATTTACTAGACAACCAACTATTGTTTCTGGAATGTCTTGATTTCTTCAAGCACGACAAAGTTACACTAGTTCTGAGCAAACTGTAGTTTCCTTGTAAAACCTACGATGATTTATCATCTTTATTGCTTATCATGTAAAAAGAAAAAGCTGAGTGAAATAAATGATTTATCTCATTAAAAAAGAAAAAATAACTTCGTTGCTGAAACTTTAACTTAAATTGCATACTTTTCTTTCTTTCATTCGCTGTGGGACTAAAGTTACAAAAAAAATAGATTCGTCTATATATAAAAAGAAATTGGTCTTGTCTTTAAATAGCCCGAGTATGCCTAACCTGAATGCAATTAAAATATAATTGTTATTTTAAGCATTTGACTTCGTTGTGTAAATTCGATTATACAGAAGGTTGTTTTAATTATTTGACTTCGTTGTGTAAATTTGATTATACAGAAGGTTGTTATTTTAATTATTTGACTTCGTTGTGTAAATTTGATTATACAAAAGGTTATTTTAATTTATTTGACTTCGTTGTGTAAATTTGATTATACAAAAGGTTGTTATTTTAAGTATTTGACTTCGTTGTGTAAATTTGATTATACAGAAGGTTGTTATTTTAAGTATTTGACTTCGTTGTGTAAATTTGATTATACAGAAGGTTGTTATTTTAATTACTTGACTTCGTTGTGTAAATTTGATTATACAAAAGGTTGTTATTTTAAGTATTTGACTTTGTTGTGTAAATTTGATTATACAGAAGGTTGTTTAATTATTTGACTTCGTTGTGTAAATTTGATTATACAGAAGGTTGTTATTTTAATTATTTGACTTCGTTGTGTAAATTTGATTATACAGAAGGTTGTTATTTGAATTAATTGACTTCGTTGTGTAAATTTGATTATACAGAAGGTTGTTATTTTAATTATTTGACTTCGTTATGTAAATCTGATTATACAGAAGGTTGTTATTTTAAGTATTTGACTTCGTTGTGTAAATTTGATTATACAGAAGGTTGTTATTTTAAGTATTTGACTTCGTTGTGT
Organism: Megalonaias nervosa; assembly: GCA_016617855.1. Taxonomy (NCBI): domain Eukaryota; kingdom Metazoa; phylum Mollusca; class Bivalvia; order Unionida; family Unionidae; genus Megalonaias; species Megalonaias nervosa. The sequence continues at coordinate 11,822 of JAECUM010027046.1, read as the reverse complement.
AAATTTGATTATACAAAAGGTTGTTATTTTAAGTATTTGACTTCGTTGTGTAAATTTGATTATACAAAAGGTTATTTTAATTTATTTGACTTCGTTGTGTAAATTTGATTATACAAAAGGTTGTTATTTTAAGTATTTGACTTCGTTGTGTAAATTTGATTATACAGAAGGTTGTTAAATTATTTGACTTCGTTGTGTAAATTTGATTATACAGAAGGTTGTTATTTTAATTACTTGACCTCGTTGTATAAATTTGATTATACAGAAGGTTGTTATTTTAATTACTTGACTTCGTTGTGTAAATTTTATTATACAAAAGGTTGTTATTTTAAGTATTTGACTTCGTTATGTAAATCTGATTATACAGAAGGTTGTTTAATTATTTGACTTTGTTGTGTAAATTTGATTATACAGAAGGTTGTTATTTTAATTATTTGACTTCGTTGTGTAAATTTGATTATACAGAAGGTTGTTATTTGAAATAATTGACTTCGTTGTGTCAATTTGATTATACAGAAGGTTGTTATTTTAATTAATTGACTTCGTTATGTAAATCTGATTATGCAGAAGGTTGTTATTTTAATTATTTGACTTCATTGTGTAAATTTAATTATACAGAAGTGTTTTTTTATTAATTATTTGACTTTGTTGTGTAAATTTGATTATACAGAAGATTGTTATTTTAATTATTTGACTACGTTGTGTAAATTTGATTATACAGAAAGTTGTTATTTTAATTATTTGACTTCGGTTTTACATAAGGTCCAGCAACTTACTTTACAAGCACTATTGACGCCAAAACATTTTCATGTGAAAGGGTGTTAAAATATTTTTTTTGCGCTGTTATGCACAAGAAAATGTCTTACCGTATATAATGGTTTTATTGTTTTGCACACAGTTAGTTCCAGTTTAAAAGTTGAGTTCATTATCATTGATAAGAACACAAAACTTTGGTAGTCATCCACAGGAGTATTTAAAGAGAATATTTCTTTTATCTTCCGTTTTTCATAAAAGCCAATAATTGTTTAATTGTCACGTTATAAGCCATGAATCATCTCGTCAGTCTTCTTTAAGGGAGTGTTATACACAAAGCGGCAAACAACATCCGCATACTTTTATTCTCTTAAAACTTTGCAAGTGAAAAGGTTGGTATTACTTGTGTGTCCTTCAGTCCTGTCTCAGGAATTTAATAATTAACTCGTAAATGTCCCCAAGATGCCAGGATTGAAGGTTGTAGACACGTTTAAGATAAATTAACTAACTGAAGCACAAATTGGGGTACTTGTCTACACTTAAATTAACCAATTTCTGTAAAGTGTACCTCAATTTGAATGGTCTTTTGTCTAGAGTGAAACGTCCAACTACCACTTTATGCAACTTTCTGACCTATATTTTTAACCAGGTTCGCATTCTTGTAACTTATCTTCTTTATGTCCACAATTTGACCGCATCTGCCAAACTTCGAATTGCCCACTTGCGATGGGTAACAATGCATATATATACGGAGATGGTGAAATATGTTCCACAAGTAATTAGCGGTCATTTTCACCTCTTGCTACCCCCACTTCTATTAACAAAATTACTGGGAACAGAATTTTAAAAAAGTTTACATTCTGGTGACCTTTATTACACAAATATACGTGTAACCGATACACCAATCTCAAACGATTAAGGTTTTTGAAATTCTAAATTTGTATTTAAGATGAAAATTTATGTTCATATGATTTTTTTAAAAAAAGACATAAGGAAAGTTGGCAGAAGACCTTGAACCCGAGATGCCTATGTTCTGCGACTAGACTGGAAATTATAAGTACCTTATTGGAATAATATTATATTCCTTTTCAGAGAGAGAGAGAGAGAGAGAGAGAGAGAGAGAGAGAGAGAGAGAGAGGTGGGTGCAGAGGAAGGTTCCCACACACAGCATCCTTGTAGACTGTCATCTATAAATAGGATTTCTAAATTAATAAAAGTGCACCAAAACACCTGGTATCACACACACACACACACACACACATTCTCAACATTAAGAGCTAATCATGCCCTGAGTACGAGGGAGAAACAACTCGTATGCACAAACACTAAACTCTAATCCCAGAAGAAAACCTCGACCATTACATGCTTTAATGACGGGGAACAAGAGTTAAATGAAGGAAAAAAGGAAAGACAAACCAGGAGTAAATGGTCTTGAAATGAGCAAACTACACGCTAACTTGTATTTGTTGTTAGAATGGCAAACTGTTATAAAAGTAATAAAAAAATGGGATGATTTGTGTAATTAGCTGTTTATCGTATGATTAATTTATAATCAAAGCCATAATGATCATGAAGACGACGAGTACGACGACGAAACGGTTTCATTTATGACGACATCTGATGTACTTTATCCTGATTCATTATGATACTGATTGACTTTTTAGATAACTTGTTCATTAGAACAGAAAAGAACAAAACTGTTCTGTCTGTTCTGATAACTTTTTAAAAGATTGTTTCGTACAGCTTTCTACACGGCTACTTTGATACTTTTTCACTTTTCCCGACAAATTCTTTTCCCATATTTTTTGATGTTGTCAATCTTGGTAAATCTGGCTTTTGGCTGGTACAAACTATGCCGGGTATTCTTTTCACAAGAGTATGTCGTGCACGATAACATCTGTACACCTCCGGCTTACACAGCCCATTTGCAAAATAGGACATCTGCCGATTATCGGTATATTCTCCATTCGATCAAACAAAGAGTCAGTCATATTGTGCGTAACCTTTTTGGTTCTATAGACCTAAAATCTGCGACTCTCCTTTTATCGTCATCATCATCATCATCATCTCTCTCTCTCTCTCTCTCTCTCTCTCTCTCTCTCTCTCTCTCTCTCACACACACACACACACACAGCTTACGAGACTTTTATTATAGTTTTGTGTATTGCATGGGTGGGAGGGCCCACACACATTCCTGGGTGGAAAACGGAAGAACTGATCGACAAACATTAAATAACTCCGGCATCAAAAGGGATCTGGTTGATGGGACATAAAGCTGTCGCAAGTTGCATTTGACTCATTCAAATGGTGTCATTAATAATTAGTCATTCAAATGTTATTAGTACAGAACATTAGGAGCACCCAATCATGTACTATTGACATATTTTCCCACAGATTTTGCAATACGGGGTGTGATTTCGTTACATTAACGACTCGGAAGAAGCCTCAGATGAATAAGGAACGAAACAAAGAAACTTTTGGAATCTTTGCACCTGTATTCTGTTAGTGCCAGTCGATCTGCATCAGTTTTTGCTGATGTTATTGAAAATATGTAGGAAAAGAAATGAAAATAAATCATATAAAAATAACGGAAATAAGACATATCAGCCACACAGTGTACCAAAATAGAACAAAATAATGTTCTTAGTGTACCAAAAAAACGACAAAATCAGATCCACTGTGTACTAAAATAGGAAGGAAAACCCCAGACCCACCGTGTACCAAAATAGGACAAAATCAGGCCCCCAGTGTACCAAAATAGTATAAAATCAGGCGCACAGATTACCAACAGAATGGCAAAGGCGCGCTTGGTCCGATTCTCTGACAGAGCAATCTGAAAAATTGAATCAAACTTGAATAATTCGTGTAAGTCTGATTAGTAGTCAGGGTAGGATGAAGGCTGTGGTGAGCCCAGGGCACTTATGATGGAGGGGCCCTTATAGATCTACAAATACACATTGAAAGAAGTGTCCTTAAAGAGTCCTTCACATGTGTATAATTATTAGAAGTATATTAGGCTAAGTATTAGTTGATTTAGACCTGACCTACATATGGTTTATTTAAACACATGCAATATTATCCACGGTAACCGGCCCGGGGGGAGGGATGACATGGAGCGGGCCCCAGTCACGTGTCACCTACCCTCGCGTTAATCCTGCCAGTATGTAGGTTTTGACACAGTCCGATAAATTAGCGATACAGTATCAGTATAGGTGAGTTGTCAATGACATCATACAAACAGAATGTCCTTCTTGGGTGAGTTGTCAATGACATCTTGCAGTTGTCAATGACATCATACAAACAGAATGTCCTTCTTGGGTGAGTTGTCAATGACATCTTGCAGTTGGTTATAATAATTCTCCAGTTCGTTGTCATCATAGTCAGATGTGGGTGCATAGGCCTGTATGATTGTGATGTTGAAGGGAGTCGCCCTCAGGCGGATGGTAATGAGCCTGCTTGAGACTGGGCAGCAACCCATAATGCTGTTCACAATGCTCTTGTGGACAAGAAATCCAACGCCATGACTTGTGTTTGTCCCCTCTTCCGCTGAAGTAGACCTTATGCCCTTCATCTGTTGTTATTTCGCCAAAGTTTTTCCGGCGCACTTTACAGAGACCAATAATGTTCCAGTTGTACCTCTCCAACTCATGTGTAAGTTCTTTCAACTTTCCCACAGCTCTCAGTGTTCTAACATTCCACGTACCGATGATGATGTTGTCTCTCTCACGGATCTTGGTGGTGGGGGCACCTGTAGCATACTTGTCACCTCCGTCCTGGTGTTCAGCGGAAGGCGCGGTCATTGTTGACCCGGGCTGCGACCGATCCGGTATGGAAGAATTGTTAGTTGTCTTCATGTGGTGTGTCAGGGACAAGATGCAGCCTGACGGAGCCCATCCCTCTCCAGACTGGATGACCACAGCTGAAATCCACTGATATAATGTGGCACGCCCTGGCCCTGAGCACATGGTCGTTGAGCTCATCTTGGAGCCATTCTGCCCTGGCCGTTGACTTCATCGAGGAAGACTTCCGCCCAGTGATGATGTGTTATCGTCACACTATTTTACCTATAGTTGGGAGACACGTGGGGGCCTGTTCCATTGTCCTTCACCCAAGAAAGACATCCTGTTTGTACAAGGAGGCTGGAATATAAAGGTGGGAGTTGATTCACAGACAAACTGGCAAAGCACCTGTGGACCCTTCTGCGTGCAGAAACAAATGAAAGAGGAATCAGGCTCTTGGAGTTTGCTGCCTACAACAATCTTGTGCTGGCCAACACATTCGGCCCTCACAAAGCATCTTGAAGATGGACCTGGCACAGTCCAGGTAGACAACATCACAACCAGACTGACTACATCTTGGTGAAAAAAAGATTCGGCACAGGGCTGAATATCGCCAAAACACGAAGTTTTCCAGGAGCAGATATTGGAAGTGACCATGATTTATTAATGACAACGTTTCGCCTCCACCTGAAAATGATTAAAAAGCCTAACCAACCAAGAATCGGATTTGGTCTTGAAAAATTGAAAGATCCAAAAGTCACAGAAGCCTTCCAAGCAATGATAGGTGATAAATTTGCACCTTTGATAACCCTGGACAGCCAAGACACCGACATAGAGTCCTTAACAACCACATTCAACACAGCTGTGACTAGCACAGCTAGCGAAGTCATTGGCAAATATCGTCGAACAAAGCAACCTTGGGTCACGACAGATGTCTTTGACCTATGCGACAAAAGAAGAGAACTGAAAAAGGGAAAAAAAGATAATGAAGGAGCTAGAAAATACAGAGAGATAAACAATATGATCAGGAAAAGCGTAAAAAAGGCAAAGGAATCCTGGATCGAAAGACAGTGCTGCAAAATCGAAGACAGTCTGAGTAGAAATGACAGCAAAATGGCATATCAACTGGTGAACGAACTCACAACCCATAAACAAGGGAAAACTACCACCATCCAAGGCAAATCAGGAAAATGCCTCACAGAAGATCAAGAGATCCTCAAGTGATGGACAGAATACTGCTCAAAATTGTACAATCATAAGACCAAAGGAGATCCAGCAGTACTAAATTGCCCTCAAGCAGAAGAAATTGATGACAACCCCATTCTTCGTGAAGAAGTAGAAATTGCAGTTAGGTCACTAAAGAAAGGAAAGTCAGCCGGCATTGACAACATACCAGCAGAACTCAATCAAGCAGGAGGAGAGGAGATCGTCACAGTCTTGACAACAATCTGCAACAAGATATGGCAGACAGGAAAATGGCCCACCACATGGACTCAGTCCTTGGTCATCGTGCTCCCCAAGAAACGAAACCTACAGTTGTGCCAAAACTACAGAACCATCAGTTTGATCAGTCACCCAAGCAAAGTCATGCTGAAGATAATTCTCAACAGGCTAAAGCCTCAAGCAGAGAAAATTATTCCTGAAGAACAGGCAAGCTTCCGAGCAGGCAGGAGTACCACAGAACAAATCTTCAATCTCAGACTCCTTTGCGTGAAATGCCTTCAGCACCAGCAGAATCTATACCACGTCTTTATAGATTTCAAAAAGGCCTTTGATAGGGTATGTCATGCAGCCTTATGGGCAACTATGAGGAAGTATAACATCAGCTCAAGCCTGATGCAGGTTGTTGAGCACTTCTATGACAAAGCCACCAGTGCTGTTCTCATCAATGGCAGCAGAGGAGATTGGTTTCGAACAACAGTTGGAGTCAGACAGGGATGTATACTATCGCCTACACTCTTCAACATTCTCCTGGAAAGTATTATAGAGGATACCTTGCATGACCACAAGGGCACTGTCAGCATCGGAGTACTTGGGATCAATTATCACAGATGAGGGCTCCAAACCAGAACTACTTTGCAGGATTGCCCAGACAACAGCAACAATAACTATGTTGAGACCAATATGGAAAGATACCAACATTGCTTTTGGTTCCAAAATAAGGCTGATGCGCTCGATTGTCATATCTATCTTTCTGTATGCTTGTGAAACATGGACGCTCACATCAGATCTACAAAGAAGGATTCAAACCTTTGAAATGAGATGCTACCGCAAGATCTTGGGCATCTCATACATTGACCATGTAACCAACGAAGAAGTCCACAACAGGATCCAAGGAGCCATCAGATCCTATGAAGACCTCTTGACCACTGGAAAAAAAAGTGCAAACTGAAGTGGTACGGTCATGTCTCAAGATCATCTGGACTGGCAAAAACAGTCTTGCAAGGCACAGTGCGAGGGTACAGAAGAAGAGGCAGACAGAAAAAGAGGTGGGAAGACAACATTAAGGAGTGGACAGGCATGGGATTTGGAGATTCCCAAAGGGCAGTAGAGAACAGGGAAAGATGGAGAGAATTGGTTGTAAAGTCAACTGTGGTGTCCCAATGACCTCTTGGATTAAGGGATTGATGATGATGATGATGATGATGATGATGATGATAGGATTGGAGGACTGATTTATCAGACTAGATTTCACAGTATCAGTACAGGCTTGGAGGACTGATTTATTAGACTAGATCTCTACAGTATCACTACAGGCATAGAGGCGGGGCCGACAAGAGGGGGGCAACCGAGGATATATACCGGGGCCCGGGCCTGTAAGGGGGCCAGGGTCGAACAACACTTTTTAATTTTATAAAGGAAAAATTTTGTTTGAACAAGAACTAGGAGAGACCCGGGTGTTTCTTACCCCAGGGCCTGTGATCGCTCTCTACGGCCCTGCATGTGGGACTGATTTTTCAGTTTAGATTTCACAGTATCAGTACAGGCTTGGGGGACTGATGTATCAGACTAGATTTCAGAGAGAATAAACTTGCCATCCTTATCGTTTTGACGAAAAACAAGCGCTTAGTTTTGTTTTGTTTTTAAAATTTGTAGTTGAGTAATCATTATCGTGGTTATCATTATTTTCATTACTAAAAAACCTGTTTATACTCTTTAATATAGACTAACTTTCTGATCATTGTTATTGTGTGCTGACTGTATTCCCTGGCTTACTGAATTTTCCACATTCGTTGTTGTTACAATAGTAGAAATTACAGTTCATGACATGTCACTAATAATAATAATAATAATAATAATAATATGTATCTTAATTATAGTTTGCTTAAGTCATGTAATAGCTGCAAAGAAAAAAAAAAAAAAAAAGAAAAAAAAAAAAATGCAGTAACTTTTCACGAAAAAGAAAATAACCAGATTAAAGATAATGATCTCAATTTCATTACATTATCTGATTTTACGTCTTTTTAACGACAAGCCGGTTAATGGCTTTAGGCATGGCCTTACGAAGAAGTCGTGAAGTTTTTTTTATTTGTTTATTCCTGCAAGTTAATGTCTTGATTATTTTACGTAGACATACAATTTAATTAAAGATTCTGATGTGAATTTTACGACCTTCAAACAACACTACGGCTTCAAAGTACGAATAGCGTCACGCGCCAGGTGCCGAGTCGCATTGGCGCGTGCGGCTTCTGATCTCACTTCGCAACCTAATCAATCCATTTGTAGTCAACAATTGATGGCCCTATTAGAAAACCCCGATCTTATTGAAATTTATCCCTTTCATTACCCATTTACAATATTTGATCAAAGATAAAACTATTTTACCGCCTTCCGATTCTTTCTCATGTGGAAAACACCTGGCGTTTTCCGCTCTCGCTGCACCTTTTTTTAACCGTTATTCATTTCTTCGCAGTTCATAAGTTTGTGCTGGGATATAGAACAATTATTTTGAAGAGAGAGAGAGAGAGAGAGAGAGGGCAAAATTAGATTACAATAAAGTTAAAAATGCATAACATGTTGTATTTTCTGTTAAGTGATGAGAATACTACATCGAGCTTAAAATTGGGGAAAAGATAGGAAAAAGATTAATTCATATCTGACCATCTCATTTTCCAAGTTGGGTGGGGTTGGGGGGCCAGGATTGTTTTGAAGAAATCAAATTTCTGGCTTCCAGCAGCGCTTGAAATAATATTTGACATCAATTGTAATAGTTCCCCAAAATATCCTGATGTTAAAATTAAACATATCTTGGCTGTAAACAGTATCCCAGTCACGAACCCACCCAACACATACACCACCGCCCCAGTCCATCCCCCATATTTTCCCACAGAACCACCACCTTCCCGCACTCCAACCACAAACCGCCCCCCCCCCCTTGCACTACCACCACCACCTCAGAAAATTATTTAATGACTGGTTACTGTGTGAAATTGGTAAGCTGGTGACCGTCGTATTTTACCTGCACAAGGGAATGGGTTAATTCTCCTTATCAAAAGTAACACCGACTCGAGTATACGAAGAATGATTTTCTAATTTTTAAAAATGGCTTCAGATAGTCCGATAAATGCAACCCCGAGTCTTTGTTGATACTGATTGATGATTTGCTTGGGGTCCGGCTTATCAGAACTGCAAAGAGGATTAAATTGGAGACGAATATAAAACAAGTATTTCAGTCACCTGCATACGCGACATTATACAAGACTGGAATTTCAACATATTACGAGGATATCACGCGTTCCCTTTGACATGCAAATGAGGTTCTCTGTGTGGGTTGGGCATTAAGAATACAGCAATTCAATCCATAACCCTCAGGCTAGAAACCAATCTCTTGTTACCCAGGTCACAGGTTCAAGTTAACTGTTACCGTATTGTTGTTCTTTTTTGGGGGGTGGGGGGTGGGGTGAAGAATGCAAATTATATTTTCAAGTAGTTTCGAGTAACAGACGTCATTTAGTCCTCTTAAGTCCATGTTGATTTTCAGTTGTTCTATGTAAGGGCCCAGGTCACAGGTTCAAGTTGAACCGTAGGCCATTATTTTTTTTTTGTGTGTGTGGGGTGGGAGTGAGCAGAATGCAATTTATATTTGTGCGGGAAAACAATTTTATATTTTTTACCCTTCCGATATTAAATTACGATTTAATCTTTTCCTAACATCAGCATTAAAATAAACTTTTCCTCCTCATTCTAAGACATACATTTTGTGAGAAGTCATTTTTATGATGGAGTAACAGAAGTCATTTTTATGATGGAGTAACAGAAGTCATTTTTATGACGGAGTAACAGAAGTCATTTTTATGATGGAGTAACAGAAGTCATTTGCTCCTCTTATGTTACCGTTAATTTTCACTTGTTCAATATAAAAATTAGTAAATGAATTAATTATTGAATTATCATTAGTAGCAATGCGTTTTCAACGTATGGAGAGTATATAATAGTAATCGATGTATCTTGCAAACAAATTTTGCGAAGTGGCTTGCAAAAAGCAAAGGTTGCAAACTTTCTGTACAAATTCAAAATTTATGTTTTACGTCTAATTTTTTCGAAATATTCTGCTTAAATATCCAAATAAATAACACCAATTAATTGTCAATATTGTCAATAAAATAATAAATGTATTTCTTATGTAAATGATGAAGGATATGATCACTGTGGCTAACAAAATGTTTGTACTATGAACGAGTTTTATGTCCCCACTAACAAAGCCAGCTTATGATGATCTTGCAGAGCAGTTGGGAACCACCCTTGCATAACAATACAGAACAGGTGATATTTCGTTGCGGTGAGTTTCCAATACCCCTTTATGTTAATCGCATGTACGGTAGTGACCGCTTAAATATAGATCTGTTTAAACATGTAGCAAACGTGTTTTGTTTTTTGTTGGTTTTAACTGCATTTTTGACAGACCAGTCGCTGCCTTGCTAGGCGCTAAGCATTAAGAGGTTAGTGTTAGGACTGGCGTCAAGATATGTGACTAGGTGGGAGACGATGCTACATGTCTGCGGCATAATGCCCCAGTGCTCGACATCACTATAAACTGGCACACTGCAGACACCGTAACTATACGACCGAAATTTTTTTTAAAGCTACGTTAAAAATCAAAATATCTCTCTCTCTCTCTTTCTCTCTCTCTCTCTCTCTCTCTCTCTCTCTCTCTCACACACACACACACACACACCTGCCGCAGTTCGACCAGTTCTCAGCTTAGTATATTTTTATCTGCGTGTCTCACTTTTCCTATCCTGAGAAAGAAAGCAATGGCTTGAAACAAGCAAACTGACAGCAAGTCACCAACCAGAACAACCAGAGGAAAAAAAAAATCTTTGGAGGAAACAGGAAATGTCCTTTGGAATACCAATAAAATAGAAGGACTGTTCACAAATTATACGACCGCTCCGGTGGCCTAGTGGTTAGAGCGTCCGCCTCGGATGCGGGAGGTCGTGGGTTCGATCCCCGGTCGAGTCATACCAAAGACTTACAAAAATGGTACTAACAGCTGCCTCGCTTGGAGCTCAGCATTAAGAGGTTAGTGTTAGGACTGGTCGGCCTGGTGTCAGGATAATGTGACTGCAGACATTGTAGCGATATCACTGAAAAATTGTTAAAGCTACGTTAAAAATCATCATCACATCACAAATTATACAGCATAAAAACCGAACACTGTGAGTAGTTTTAAAAACCCGCGCAACTCATGCAAGTGAAGCTAGTCAATAAGAACTGTCTGAAACAAGCAGCGTTAATCTAAAGTCTGACCGAAAGAAATATTTTAAATCGCGGATAAAAGAGGGACCATTTTTGCAATGTTCTTATCAAGAAGGAACTCAAGAAATTGATGCGACAGCTATTCCACCGGAGCGGAGACCATCAATGGCAGTGATTATGGTGGTCATAGAATTGAGAAATTGCAATTTTTATAATCTAGAAGTGGCATTAACTGAAACGGAAGCAGAGGATATATTCCAAGACCAAAGGCAACAACACCAATAATACCCTATGGACACATGCCGATAGGAGGTGAAACAGCCAAAATCAAAGGCCCGACGCCAGAATTGAGGAAAATTAAGAAAAAGACCGAAGAGCTACATATCTCAGACGTGCCGAATGTATGGGCGGCCGTTTTTACATATATTCAATTCAATATAGACCTCTCTACTTATTCTGAGAGGTCTCTAATTCAATTTAGAGAGGTCTCTAGTAATTCAACAATAATAATAATTCAATTAGAGAGCTATATATATATATATATATATATATATATATATATATATATATATATATATATATATATATATA
>JAECUM010027044.1:0-59687 GCA_016617855.1 Megalonaias nervosa | reverse complement strand
CTTCACCTCACACACAGGTCTTATTATGAGGTGAGGCAGGATCCCTCTTTTCTTTTCTTTCTCCTCTTCTTTCTTCTTCTTTTCCTCCTCTTCCTCAAGTTTGGCTTCTTCTGCAACGACCTCCATTGCCAGCTCGTCCAGGAGACGTCTGGCATACTCCAGGTGCATTTGAAGTTCTAAAAGCTTCGGAATTCTGCTGCTCATCTTCAGTGTTGATACGTCAACGACGGGTAGCCAGACTGACGAGCGCTCTGCTTTATATACTTGAAGCACGGACGTGAAGGTAAACATCCCCTTTCACCAAAACTTACCATAACCAAAAACAAAACATCAAACGCGCGGACCTAAAAGAAACACTCACGTTGACTATTTTACTTACAAACACAGACATGTACGATTTGACAAGACAGAGAAACAAAGGGTGGATTTTTTTTACTGACAAAAGAAACGAAGTGCATATAGACACACTTCTATTTTTTTTTAAAACATTGAAAAATAAAAATATGTTTTGGCAAATGAATTAGTATGTCTTTTCTAGAGTATTGGGGTAGCCCTGAAAAGGGCTGTTTTTGTTGACGGGGAGTGATGGCAATCTATTTTACTGTCTAAGATTGCGTCCCCGTCTGTCAGCAGGCTTTCCTATACGATACGGCCTGCTTCTGCGGAAAGAGAAGGAGAACTCCTTGGTGTCCACACGACAGTCCACAAAACCTCTGTCTGGTTCTTGCTGCTGCTGCTGTTGCTGCTCCTGCTGTTGTTGCTGTTCTCTCTGCTTCTGAAGTCTGTACTTCTCTGTCCATTCTTCTTGTTCTTTCTTGATTTCTTCTCTGAAGACCTCTTCTACCAGGTCTTGGGCTATTGATAACATCCTGACTTTCTCTATCTCTTCAGGCTTCGGTATCAGGTTTAGCCTGACACGATGTAAATTGACGTAAGCTTCGTTCAGCTTGGCTAGTCTGGAAGGCATGTTCATAGGTTGACGAGTCAATAGTGGATGGTCAGACTGGAGACTACCCTGCTTTATATGGTTCAAACGCGGACGCGATAGAAAACATCCCTATTCGGTTTTAGTGTCGAAACGTTATGATAGCGAATGTCATGGTGAGGAATAGAGAGAAGTCAAAGAGCATATATTCACAGTGCTTTTTGAAAACAAACGACAGACACATTTTTTTTTTCAAAACACACCATTTATTATTCAACAAATAACTAACAATTAACAAGTAACAATAATATCAAACAAACTTTTTTTGACAAGGTTGACAAGGTTGTGAAATTATGTGAGATTTCCATTGATGGAAGTCATGAGGCCGTTGATGTACACTACGTTTCCTAGCTAAAGACAAAAGATAACCATAATGGTCACAAAACCATCGATCTACTTTCTCATCGTTTCTAGAAGAGTGACGATCAAGATAAGTCACTAAATGTTCTAACGGATATCCAAGACTGCGTTGATGAAGAAAATACACACAATATTGTCCACACACCATGGAATCTGTGCCTTGTAATTTCACATTATTGTATCGTGTCGTCCGCGCATTTCTTCTCATAAATTCAATGATGTCGTCTTCCAAAGGGGACAATCCATACGAATCAAAATATTCCACACAATCCTCTTGAGGGAAGTAAACGGTTACCCAGTGTGTTCCTCGGAGATGACTGTCGTCCGCGTTGATGACATAAGCTTGATGGTCTTGAGGTTTGCGATGAGGTAGTTCATCTTTAGCGCACACGACAGGATTCCAAGAAGCAGTATACGAACTATTGTTCAAAAGGTAATAAAGTTCCCAAGTATCCATTTTTTTGTTTTGTTGTTTTTTCTCACAGGTAATGATAAGTCATCAATTCAATTCTGACTTTTTGTTTGAAACGCTCTGTTAAGTAGTCGTTTCTTCGCCTTGTCTCCGCACTCTGGGCTAAGAGAGCTTTGATGCGATAGATCTCTAGAGTAGTCAATGGAGGGCAGGAATGATCACGCAAGCCTTTATACCACTCATGAAACATTGCTTCTTCCAAGATGAGACTTCTTGCTTCGTCCAGATACTCGTCCAGTTTTTCTTCTTGGCTCGTCATCAGACATTTATCGTGTTGAATTTGACTGGGATGATCGTTTTGACATCCATAGCAATCTTTCTTGGTCAATTCCGTAATTTTATCCGCCAGGTGTTTAGCAAAACAGGACACCAATTGTTGTTCTTGTTCTGGCCACCTGGACGTGACTACCTTGTCCTCTTCGTCTTGATGTTGGGGTTCTGCTTTCACGGTATCCTCCCATTCCATTTCCAAAGATTCTCTACTGTTCAAATGAGGGATAAGAGTCTTCCATAGCTTCTAATAGTCTAGAATGACTTCTCTCAAACTGTTGATTTCTATGGTATTATTAAATTCGGCATACAGGATGACGTTGACCGTCTCGGTGAGAGCTTCTGCAAACTGAAGTTCCACACGCAGTTGATCGGATTTTATAGAGTGGAAATGTCCCTCATCGCTGTCTTGGTCTGGAGTGAAATCAAAGGCCCACAAATTGTAACCTCCTACATAATCTTCGTACGAAATGCTGTGACTGGTGTTGGTTCCTAGCTGTCCGGTAGCTTCTTACAGGGACAAGTACGATCTCAAGTAATTCTTCCGGGCAAAGTTAGGTTCGAAGGGTCTGGTACACAAGGTCTTGCAATCGCGACTGACTTCGATCTTGGACACTTTGTAGTGCTTAAACTGGAAAGGATTTTGATCGTGGGCTCCGTTGAGGGCTGCGTTGCTGACGATACCAACCATTAAACGTTTGGGTAACTGTCCTTGGAACAGATGATCTTCGATCTTGGATCGGAGTCCAACAGCAATGGTGAAAGTTTTCACTTCTACGCATCGTATCGGATACTTGGCGGTCGTTCTGCTCAGTGTGTGACTGATGTCGTTTCCCGCTTTAGGTAACACTTCTACGCGACGCAGGTAAAGTCTGGCTTCTTGAATGATGGTTTTGTACTGGTTGGCATGAGCCATCAAATGGAAAGTGACACTGCTGCGATTGAGTCTCAGGCGAATATCCATTCCGTTCAGCAAATACTTGTCTTGCAATCACATGTCCAAATGCAAGCGATCCATCAGTTCTAAACTACGACCTTGCAGGATTTTCTTTCGACGGTCGTTAAAGCCCATATTGAGAGGATTGTCATCGGCTGTCAGGGCTGTGTCGATAAACGTGTCCTCACCTACTATGTCAGGTTTCCATACCACTCAAGCATCCAGGTGAGTGATCTTGGCCTCTTTTCTGTACGTCAAGAGATTTTCTAGGTACGCTCGGAAAGGGTAAGTATCGACGCTACTGCTCACCAGTTTGTTATTCAAGTACAAATCCACTTCACTGAACAAGGAATGCATGAAATTGTTGACGGGAGCTACTCTGGCATCGGCACCCGAATTGGTGTTGTCGGTTTTGATCACTTTCAGTTTCAGATACAAGTAACTGCTATTCAGATCGATATAATCTTCGGGTTGTCCTTTGATTTCAAACTCGATGGGAGCTGAATCCGTGAAAGAGGAGACGGGATGAAATTCGACCCATTGGGATTATTGCATCGTCATCATGGTGGGTGGTATGGCAAACAGATCCAGTTCCGACTTGGCGTCAGGGAAGCCGGAATACCTGACTCGGCATCGCCCAGAGCATTTATAGGAGTTTCTCGCCGGCCCAAAATGTTTTTACCCGTTTGAAGCAAGACATTTTTGCCTGCTCTCAAGTAAGCTTCTTTGGGGTTTTGTTTGTCAATGATGACATTTTGGAGAAATTCCTTGCCGTGCGTCAACGCGGCATATTTCATCGGTTCAAAACGGGAGCCACCGAACGAAAGGCTGATTTAGCATATCTCCTAAACCATGTCCTCGCTGTCGAGCGACTCTTCGGTACACAGGATACATGACTGACAAAAGGTTAGAGTAATCGTTTTCGAAAATGGAGTTTCACTGTGACTTTCCCTCTGGTGAATGGAATATTTTGTCCCAGATCTCCTTTTATAGTAATGTTGACAGTGTCGAAATACGACTTTCTGACGGGCGAATAGTGAGGATGTACAAATTCGCGGTGAACGTGATTGATGTTTCCACCTTCCTCGTCAGCGTTCGTGGCAGAATCCACTTTGAAAGGAATGAAACGCAGTAACGGTACGGAGGTGTGTCCCACCACGTTGTACTCCACCACATCGGAGTAAACAAAAATCAAATTCAGTCCTAGGTTCATTTCTACAGGGAATCGAAAATATTTCGCAAAATCCGAGTTACCGGTCACGGCTGGTATTTCGTTTGCAATCTTGATCAACTTAGTGTCTCCACCCAAAATGTCATAAAAATCAGGACAAAATGTAATGGTCAATACTTTGTCCTCTGAAAACTTCATCATTAGACGACGAACTATTTTGTAGTAATCGATCGTGGCATTTTTTCTGGTTTTCTCCAAGACTTTACCAAACACGTTATTGAACCTGACAGAGCAATAACGTTCACCAAATGTTGACCACTAAAATAATAGCCTGAGGGAATTTTCAACCGATAAGTGGTTCGTTTAGTTTTGAGGTCTTGTGATTTCATAGAGTCAGCTACACTGCTGCTTTCATCCAAGTGTTGTCGCACTTGCTCGTCATGAACTTCTACCGTAAAAGTGTTTTGATTAGGAAGCATATTTAGGATTTGTGTAGGGTGAATCATTTCCACTAAAGCCACTTCCCAATGGTCTTCGTGATCCAATTGGATCGCCTGAGGTAATTTGGCCGTGTAACAGCATAAGGTATTATTGGGAAACACCTCCAGGGAACTGTCACTAGGTAACGTTAAGTAAAATTGGTTGTTAAATTGGTTGTTCATAATTCCACAGTTCTAGTGTCCGAGGAGTCACTCGAAGTCAGAGGAGTGTCTAAAAGAGGATGGTTAGGGTGACTGTTGGATGGGGGACTAACGTTGCACGCAAGACTCCCGTTGTTGTTTCCGTTAGAGGAATATTTCAGAGACGGATTGGGAAGAAGGTAACCAATGCAGCTGCTGAGTGAAATGGTCCACAATTGTTTGTCTCCTTGTTGCAAACTCAAATTGGCAATGGCAGCACCGATTACACAATACACCACAAAGATTTGGCAGAAAAAGACGATTTGGGTTTTAGGCACACGTTCTCTGCACCACACCCACAAGGGTTAATTTTGTAGATCTTGCAAAGAAGAACTAGGCGACGGAGGGATTACTGCGGTAGCTGAGGCTGTGTTGAAGGGCATGATGGTCACTTCTTTTTATAGTCGATGAGTTGCGAAGCGTCGATCCAAGAGTCAAGACTGGGAGGATATCCTTTCCAATGTACTTTGACTTCTTTGACACGTCGTTTTCCCACTTTTCGGGTTCTTCGATCGAGAATGCTTTCGATCTCGTACACGTCGTCTTCTTTTTTGGTCACACGTTGTAACTCAGGCAAGTAAAACGTTCCTTTTAACACTTTCCCGTTCATGTCTTCCAATTTATAGACGGGAGGATGACAGCCACGCACACGTTCGCTGACACGAAACAATTCGGTGGTCCAGTTGGGTAAGTAACCTTTGTCGAAAGTGCGTTTGGTTTTGCCAATGCGCACCCAATCTCCTGGTGCCAACACTCCACCTTTCTTGGGGACAGTCACTGTCGGGGACGTACCAAACAGGCGCTCGAAGACGGTCACTTCGTTGTCGGGAGTCACTTCCTGGGGGGCACGTCCGATGCTCCGATGGTAAGATTGGTTGTACGATTGGACGAGGTGTGGCAAGACGTCGATGTACTTGAGAGTGTGTTGATGCGTAAAATATTTCCACATGCGTTCTTTCAAGGTGCGTTGTAAACGTTCTACGATGCTGACTTTGGTTACGGGATTCTCGGTGGTGAAAAAATGTATGTCACGTTTCTTCAATTCTTTTTGGAAAGCTTGGTTCAGAAATTCGGTGCCTTTTTCATTTTGCCATCGAAGAGGGTGACGCCCACTTTGTTTCAACACCAGTTGGAGGGCTCTCACTAACTCACTGCTCGATTTGGAAGTCAATGGCACGACCCAAGCAAATTTGGAAAACACAAAACAAATATTTGTAACCACGATTGTAGGTGGCCAAATGAGAGACATCAGCTAAATCGGCTTGCCATTGATGATCGATGCCCTCCACTCGGGTGCGATTTCTGGAAAATTTTCGTCGAATGGGTCTGTGTAAGGTGTACGTGGCTTGTTCTTGTAACTAGCGTTGCACTTGAGGTAAACGAACACTTTTCAGTCGAGTTTTGGCAGCACGATACAATTTCTGAACTCCTCCGTAACCTGCAGGATGGGATGGATCGTAGTAAATGCTGGCTAATACCTACTCCATTTTTTAAATAAGAGATCCACTCTTTACTGATGCTCTTCTTTTCTTCATGTGGTATTTTCTTGGATTGTAATGGGGTAATCAGTTCTTGTTTCACTTCTGGTTTCCCTTCTTTCTTTTTCTCTTCTGAGGAAGAAGGGGTAGTCATCATCTTTTTAATCCAACGAATTCTGGATGTAGGTGGTGTTGTTAACTTGCGTACTTTTTCTGGTGGAGTTTGAAGCTCTTCTTCTTTTTCTGTCTTGATCACTGGGACTAGTGGTGGTGGACTTTCTGTCTTGATTACTGGGACTAGTGGTGGTGGTGGTGATGGACTTTTCATCACGGCCTTCAAATCTTTCAGAGTGGGTAGAGCTATTTCGTCTAAAGCTTTCTGGTGAAAGAGTTGCAGTCCTTGCAACTACTGACCGTACCGTTGAGATTTTTCCGTTTCTGACAAATCGCTGCGATCCATCAATGATTGCAATTCGTGTTGTAACTGGGACATCTCGGTCAAATAAGGATTGAGAGGTAAATGCGGGGTTAGTTGTTCTTGCCAACGATGGTATTCCATCCATCGTTTGGAAGGCACTAAAGCCAGTTTTCGTCCTTCCATCGAATTTCAAGGATCACGTCTGAGATGTTTTGACTCCAAAGGCCCCTTTTCTCTTCTTGGACCTTTTTATCTTCATCCTCCCAGGATGTTTCCCAATAGACCTTTCAGCAAGGGTCCTCCTATTGTTCCCAGTACTCCTTTAAGTAACATGGGCAAAAAGGGCAAAATTCCTCCGCGTTGCAACAACATATTTTTCTTTTGACCAATGGGTATTTTCTTTTGGACCATTTGGCGAGGAACGTGTCGATGTTTGGCTAAGCATTCTTTCTGGTGTTTAGACAAAGGTATTGTGCCTTTCAAGACATTCAGACAACATTCGCACACGGTATCGATGACGTCTTTGGAGGCAGTTTGAATGAGTTTTTTTTCGCATGGTGGAGGAGCTTTGGACAGGACGGACAACATGTCCCAATGTTTGGCTAAACGAGGTGGCAGTCCTTTCCTTTTCTTTCCTTTGGGGGGTAGAAGAGGAATGTCTTTTTTGGGGTGACATCTTTCTCGGTTGGTTCATTGGTTCCGTGGCACACAGCAAAAAATACACTAACGTCGATGACTTGTCACACGGTCTTTTATCCTTTTTTGGGGACTATCGCTTCGTCATAGAGGTGATTATGTGTTTTTCAAAATCGCCAAAGAATCCTCCTCTTTGGTGGCTCCTCTTTTTCTTTGGACGAGTGTGTCCCTTCTGGGGGTGACGTCTATGTTTGACTAAGCGTTTTTTTTTCGGATGACGAAACTGTCTTTTTCTTTTTCGTTTTCCTTTCTGGACAGGAGAACGACAATGAGGAGACATCTTTTGGTGTACAACATTCACTGACATCCATGGCTCGACATAAGTCCTTTTATCTTTTTTTATGTTAGAATCTTGTAAAATCAATCCCTTTGAGAAGTACCGTAGCAAATCCTCCCCTTTGGTTGCTCCTTTTTTTCTTTGGACGAGTGTGTCTCTTCTGTGGGTGACGTCGATGTTTGGCTAAGCGCTTTTTAGGATGACGTGACTGTCTTTTTCGTTTTCCTTTTCCTTTTTGGACCGAAGAAGGAACACGATGGTAACGGTGTGCACTTCTTGCAGGGGACATCTTTGGGCGTACAGCAGCACAAAAACATTGATCCGTATTGTTTGCCTCAGGTCTTTTTTATACTGAAATGCATCGCCACTGATTGTCTTTACGTCGAATCAACTTGATGACAGGCAACACACGTGGTGGAGAAGTTCGCAACGGACTAAATCAGGACAGATTTTGCTTGGACAAATCCAGTAAACTCTGTAACACACCCGTTCTCTCTTGGACTTTGATTTTTGGGGTAGGTACTTTGTGAGCAGCGGCCACTGCCGCTAATGAGAAAGAGGGTGTCACCGCTGGAGGGGAAGTTTTTGGAGACGCTCTCTTGCGGGTAGAAGCTGTTTTCTGTGGACTTTTCTTTTTCTTTCTCTGAGGATGTGACCTGGTCTTGACACCGTTGCTCTTTTTCTTTTTCTTCTGGGTACGTTTGGGCGTGGCTTTTTTCTTGGGGACGACTTTGGGAGCATTAGGATCCCATTTTAAGAAGGAACGAATGATGACACCTCCTAGAGAACCGCTTCCTCCAGGTTTCAAAATGATTTGCTTTTTGGTTTGAGTGTCAATGCGAGGATCAGCTAGTTGCGTCAAGGCTACTTTGTTTCTCTCAAAAAAACGTTTGGTTTGATGTGGAATCTGAATGATGCCTTGCAGTAATTGACGTGCTGTCACCGTAAACCACCGTAAGACTTCTTTGAGACTAGCTTCTAAGACACGAGCACGTATTTGTGGATTTTGTTCGCGACTGATACCGTACAAGGCACGAATCAATTTGATGGGAAGATGAAACTGAAGGGACGTTATGTTGACGATGTGTGAGACAGAGACAAAGTGAGCGAGGTTTTTATAGACTTTTTTGGTGATTGTGATTGTTGCTAAGTCGACGAAGGGGACGTGTACACGACGGACCCTACGTCTTGGCACCAGTGATGAAACAGATGGGTACGAAATCGCAAATAATCGGGATTGGTGGGTTTTAAATCCACGAGAAAATAAGCGTGTGGGGTTTGAGTGGCATCGTCGTACGCATGAGCCAGCCAAGGCGTTCCTAACTGTTTGGCTAAGACTTGTACTTGAGATTTATCTTTAGGGCTTTTAAACAACACCACGTAATGAGCATTGAGACTGATGGTACGATGGGCTTTACTTTGTTGAAACAAATTTTCGGTGATGTAAATGACACTGGCATTATGATGATGCCCTTTGCGCGTAAACCAGAGTTTAATTTCTTCTTCGTCTTCTCCTAACTTGACGTCAAAAATAACCGAATGAGTTTGACTAGGGTCAGACAAGATCCCGTCGTCGTCGCCAGGAATGCCTTCCACAAAGACGATGGAATCGCCTTGACTTTCTCGCAGATGGTTGTATGCCGATTGCCACTCTTTGTCACATCACACGATTCGTTGAGGTGGACGATCGATCAAATGATGTTTATGTTCGATCAAACGTTTGACAAATTCGGTTTTGCCGGAATCGCTAGGTCCGGCAATGAGCATGTTAAAGGGGTGGCGAAGATACAAGGCCTCCCAACTAGTCCGATCTACGTGTTCGGCAATGACTTTGACAGTGGAGGAAGAGGGAGCAGAGACAGTAGAGGTTAGGCATAGTAGTGTAAGAAATGTCACTTCTGACACGAAGACAGACAAGACAAGAGTTTTTATACTTTTTTCAGGACACGTTTATTGTCAATTTCCTCTTGTGAATTTCTCGACACAAAAGTTCTACAGTCACCCATTGAGATTTTGCTCTGGCATGTCCCTGCCAAATGTCCTTGTAGATCTTTTCTTGCAATTCGTTTGGTAATGTTTGAAGATTATTTTTCAAATGGGGTTTAAATTACTTGTCTAGGGGTTGTCCAACTTTTGACTCCTAGCCACGTAGCTGGTTTCTTACACGACATGGTATACCTACTTCAATGACAAGGTCCCACTAAAGGTAGGTAGTGACAATCTGGAGGCCATCGAGCATGTTCCAGGTAAGCGCAATCTTTCTTCTCCCACTCGTAAAGTGACACACCGCAACTGAAGCACTTGACTTTATCCCCTTCGCCCAAGTAGATAAATCCGGCTCTAGCTAATTCTTCGGGGGCAGGTCCTCCCAGATATTTTGGCCATTTTTCTCGGAAGGTTTGGATCCGACTTTCAAAATCGCAGGATTCAGGCAAACGCACAGAGAACGAATATTCGTCTTTCACAGGTTCATTTCGATGAGGGTACGGTGAAATATGCAGGAGTGTGCTTAGATTTGTATGAGATCCGTAGGGTGGTACACGCATGGTTTCATAATCATGACATCCACCATGGAAACCAGTAAAGTGAAAAGGTGTACGATAACGAGTGGCATCGCTTTCGCATCCGTCAGGTTTCACACGGACAGCATCACTTTCCATGGTAAGTATGGTAGTAGTAGTTATAGCAAAGTTCCCATGATGTGGTACTGAATCGCTAAGGTCATAGCGTCCAGCATCCCTGCAATCGCAAGGTACAGCATCGCACTCGAGTTTGCTCTTGCTTAACACTTGCTGTTTGAAAGGATTCATCTTTCTCAGTTGGTGTTGGTAGTGACAATAAACTATCGGTCTTGGACGTTGTCCCTTTTTATATGCTGACCAATATTGGCGTGACCGTACGGTAAAGTGAAGTGGCTACGAAGCCGAACTCGCTTCTGGTACACGATTTGATAGACTTTTTCCAAGGGCCGACTGACGATTTGGTGTGTGGGTAAACGTACAATCTTGTGCGGTTCGTGGGTGGTCACTTTAAAATTTCCATCCTGTCCAGACTGCAAGGCTTCTTTCAAGACGCCAAAATTCACCAGTCGACTGGTGTGATAATTGAGAGTCAATTCTTTCACTTTACACTCCGTGTGTACTTCTCCTTGTGGGTATCGGTATTCGTAGCCGTAATTTTTGGGACCGCCACTTGCAAAACTTAGAATCTTGTGTTCGGGATGCTCGTCCGTCCAGGCTCCTAAACGGTCTCCTTCGATGACAGGGTGAGGTTGACCCAGACGATCGATATAGATCCAACTGTCCGTGTCAAAATACAGCACACGATCTCCTAACAGTTCTAAAGCTTCGTACAGTTTTAAGCGAGCATCGGCTGTCACGTAAGCCTAGATGATGACATTTCCAAATTCGTCGGCTTCTACAAAGTCCAGTTCTTCTTCGTAATTGACTAAGATCAAGTCCTCACGAACGACGTCCACGTGTTTCATGTATTTGGTTTTGTCGTGAATCATCTGGAAGTAGCGAGAAGGTTCTGTCAAATACTCCGTCTTGGGTAAACACGGTCGTTGTGCCATTTTACCCCACAAGCAATTTAACATCACTTTGGCAAACGATTGCCTTCCTTCGTTTTCGATGTGATCTAAAGTGATGCCTTCCTGCTCCCAGTATTTGTATTTGAATTTTTTTTTTTTTTGGTCTTCGGGAGTGCGGCAGCAGAAAGGATAGCCGCTGGCTTCTTGTTTCAGTTTCAAAAGGGCATTCACGTAGTCTGCGAAAATGCTTTTCTGAGTCTCGTCGCCCTTGTGGTTTTTTTCTGTCTTGGGAAAGTGGTAAATTTCATACACTTCTAACAGTTGGTATCCCAGATCCAGATCTTTGAACAATTCCACGCTGACTCATGTTCCCGTCAAGGCGCGTTCTTTCTGGGTGTGCTGACAAGGTCGGTCTTGGTTGCACGTTTCGGCACAAGTACGGCACAAGAGAAACATCAGTTTTCCTTGGCAATGGTGAGGTAAAACGGGATGGTACAAGTCCGTGGGAGGCAAAACTTTGCATTTGATCAATCCTTCGTAGTGGCGAATGTTGTCCAGGTCAATGTGTTCCGTCAGCAATTGCGGGTGCCCTGCGGGAAAATGACAATATTTGCACACGTACGGATACAGAGAACACACGTGCAAGTATTTGATTTCCTCTCCTTTCTCTTCGTCGGCTTGATACAGCAAACAGGTGGCATTCGTCCGTCCTCCGTACAAACTGTCCCTTGGGTTCAGTGGGTCTACCAGCTTGTAACTTTCCACGATGCGTTTAAACTCGGGAGCGGTTTTCAATCGCTGATCGTACTCGTGTTCCCACATTTCTACCACTTGGTATCCTTACTCTTCTAACTTCAAGCGTCGCTGACAAGTGGCCTGGTACAAGTCTTCCATGGCCCGTTGTAAAAACTGATTTGGCATGTTACGTTGAGGGTAGCAGATGGGACATCCGTGAAATAAGCACCCCTTAAACTCGTACACGATCGAGGGGTTTTCCAAGTCGCAGCCATCCACCGAATACCTTCCGATGCTCTTTTCGCCTCCTCCGTTGCGAGCGTGTTGGATCCATTTGTCTTCCTTGTCGCACAAGTAATGTAGCCAGCGTAGGGCTTTGACCGAGTATTGACGTTTGACAAAATTGGTCGTTTGAGGACTGATGACAGCTAGGGTGTTTTCGGGCATGAATCATTGGCGGTACACTAAGGAACACGCTTTGGCAATGGTGCAGGCTTCTTTCAAAGGATCGATCCCTCCGTATTCCATGAACAGTTCTCGACATTTTCCACAGCAACGCCGTAAAATGTCTACGTCGGAACGACAATATTTTAACATTTCTTCCTGAAAGTCGAAAGGGTCCGAGGCGTGAGTCTGGTACCATGCGTAAAAAGCTTCTCGTTGTTCGGTACGCATGTTGTTGGGGTCGTAGTAGTGAGCCTCAGGCAAATAGGGTAGAACGGCGTGTTGATTGGCTTCGGTATTGAAAAAGTGTGGAAAATAGCCTCTGTCATTCCAAATGTTTTAGGCATGCGACTCAAAGGCATGGACAAGTAACTCATCGAATCTTTAAACTGCACTTGTCCCACTTGCATGGAAATGATTTTGGCTCCGTTCAAAGTCACTTTAGGACGATCGGTACTTTGTTCCGTATAGTATGTCAGAAGAAATTGTCGTATCCCGAGAAATTGTGAGCCATTACCGTTGCATAGCGATGACAATCTCCGTAACGTTCGATGTCTTCCTGGCTCCACGTTTCGTCGATAGGGTCTAAGATCCATTGGGCAAAATCGGCCAGCGTGGTCGGTCCCCGAAAGATTTTTTCACGTCCTCCAGGAATCTTGCTGCAGTGAGAGTGATGACTACAGATAGGCTCTTGGATGCACTTCTCGCACGCTCGGTGAGCCACACAGAAATTAGGAATGTGAATGCCATTCTCTTGCATGCATTCGAAATCGAAAAAGATGAAATTGCCTTTCTTCTGGTTATCGTCTTCTTTTTCGTGTTTGGAATGGTATTTTTGAATGTAGCATTGGTGTTCCAAGTCCACGATTTGGCGACAAATGTGACATCGTTTCTTTCCTGAACAGACGTGCACCTTGGCACTATTGGTACGTATGCCTTGTTCACAAGTAGGACACAATCTCAGGAGTTGACAAGCACATTTCTGCTGTAAACCTTGCGTCTTTAGATGTTGTTGGTAACAGGCAAGGCTGACAAAAGTGCACTGACAAGCTGGACAATGCACACGTTCTTGTCCTTTGTCCAGACAGGGTTTAGAGGCTAAACATCCCTCACATTTCGATCCGCAATGCTTGTGTTGCTCTCGATTGTTATAGCCATAGTCTCATTTCTCACAGTAATAACCGTATCCCAGGAATGCGGTGATACTGGTGATGGCATCGAAATGTTCATCGTGATGATAGACGTGAATGTATTTTCCGTGTTTGAAATTTCTGCCTCGAAACAACAGAGGTCCGCGCACTTCTTGAGGGTGTACTTTCAAGGTGTAGCGTGGAGCCAAGACGTCTTGCAATTTTTGCATTTCGGGAATGCCACAGGGTGTGTCTTTGGAAAGTCCAGCTTGCTGTAACAGGAGTTCTGCTTCTCTTCGTTGTTTGGCTCGGTCCGATTGTTGAATTGTTTTCCAGGCTCTTTTCCATTCTGCCGTGTCGTTCTTGTCGGCATACGTTCGTCCCACCACAATGGCAGGGGCTAAACACATATTGTCTTGAAGATTGTTAATTTGAACGAGACTCGTTTTGGTGCTACGAAGTTCGTTCACCAATAATACCTTTTTGCGTCCTGCCCCTTGGGGAAGAGTAACGTCGGTCATGAACCGTGTCGCTTTTCCATCGGTGATGTGAAACTTGTCGTTGGATTGTTGCACGTGTTGAATCTTGTCCATGACTTTGGAAGGTGTCAATTCTGCTGGGCTGCTAAACTCGATCCAAACAGAGGACTTCAAACTGTCGTGATGAATGGAAAGTCTCAAACGATCGTCTTCTTTAGCTTCACATTGCCGTTTCAGTGTGGTTAACAAAGAATCCCACACATCGGTGATGAACCCTTCTGCTTTCTCCAACGGTACGTCGGACTTGAAATCTTTAAACTTCACTTCGTACGTGTAGGCCGTAGTTCTAAATTTTCTAGAGGAGCATTTGTCTGTCTCTCGAATGTGGTAGTAATTTTCAGGGTTTACTGGTGGTGATGGACTTTGACTGTGTGTAGACTCTCTGGGTCTAGATTCCGGCTCACTCATCTCATCTTCAAAATCGCTGGCATGAATTTGTGCCAAGACTTCAGCTACTGTGCGAGGCGATAAAACACGTTTCTGCTTCTTACTTTCTTCTCCTTTCTTTACGAAATGATGCGATCGTTTCATCTTGACTGCAAAAAGTCAAATGACTACATTTGAAATGCCATGGACCCCTATATATCTATGTCAGACTCAGTGTATATATAAAGGGTTGGTGACTTCCCTCTCAGTATTCATTTCGCTCTCAAGCCGATCAGCACGATGGAAGAACCCACACAGATCGAACTTCTGATCAGAGCTTTGCGAGGTGTCATAAGAAAGTTTTCTTTAGACAAGCCGACGGACTACTCTCCCTCCTTTCGAGATAAAAGTCAAGATACTTGTTATATCTGTCAGAAGAAAGGGCATTGGGCTACAGAATGTCCAGATCGTCAAAATAGCAAGATCAGTGTCAAAAGAGACAAAGGTCAAGATACCTGTTATCATTGTCAAGAGAAAGGACATTGGTCTTCAGACTGCCCTAAGAAACAACAGGAGCAGAAGGAGGAAGAAGAAGAGATACCCTCGGCAAAGGAAGATCGTATCGTTCAGAAAGAGAAGACAGAAAAGAAAAGAAGACGAGAAAAAAGTCAGGAAGAAGAGGAGGATAAAACTGTGAAAGTGAAGAAATTTAAAAAACAGAGAGAGTGAAGAAAAGAAGACACAGAAGAAGTCTATGAACTTTTTAAAAAAGTGTTGTGTTATATTGTGTTGTGACATTGAATTGTAAATATTTGTACCTGAATAGACCAGACTGAAAAAACGTAAGTGTTTCTTGGTTTTGATTGTTTAGAATAATAAGGATCTACACTCATGCACTCACACACGTACATCATGGAGCAAACAAGGATTTTGAGTTTTAATTGATTCTGGCAAAATGAATATTATCTCTTTTCGAAAGAAGTGAGTGGCCCTGAAAAGGGCCTTTGGGTGTTTGTTTTTTTCAAAAAACAAACTCAGGAACGAGAAGCAATCCGCTTTGACTGCTTTAAGGTTTTGCCACGGCCAAGGCCTACTTTTGGACTTGCTCCTGTCAATGATTTGGTAGAAATCACTAGGGGTGGTATCTCAGGTGTAGTAACCGGATTGGCCTGTTTGGCTCGGGAAGGTCTTTTTCTCTTGGGCCGTAATAAAGAAGTCTAATACATTTGTTTCAAACTCTTTAACTCGGACAAAATGTCCAAGAGTACCATTACCGTTTGAGGTTCACTGTTCTCCTTCTCTCCTAGACCTTGTTTCTTCTCTGCTGCTTCTTCTTGTTGTTTCCTTCTTGCCTCTTCTTCTTCTGGCTGTTGCTGTTCAAGGTGAAATGCTTGTTCTGCCTCTTTCTGCTGTTGTAAAAATTTCTCCGATTCTTCTTTCTGTCTTTGTTTAAAATCCTCGACGTGTGGTAAAGAAGGAGAAGGTGGCGAAGGTACTGGTACTGGAACAAATTCTTGCGAAGAAAGAAAATCTACTAAATCCCAGTTGAAATCGGTCTCTTCTGGAAGTAGCGCTGTGTTAACTTTGGTAGCCACTGCTATGCCATCGCTTTTCGTCTCGAAAGCCGGTGCACCCCAATTCATCGTCTTCTTAGTTTCAGTTCATGTTTCACAAAACAATGTGCATCGATTCACTGCGCACAGACGCTAGCGCACGTATATAGGGAACGTGACGTCACAGGTAGCTCTCTTCGGATTGGAAGACAGACTCCGCGAAGTGACTGAATTTTGTAACGCGTGTTGGGATTGGTGAACAATTTCAATCCGTTTCGATCCGGTCTTCACTATAAATAAACGCGGTTCACTTCATTCCCTTCACCTGTTCCTCGTCACAAGATGTGGACCAACGTAGAATCGTCTACCCTCCTATCGTCGATGCTGTTCAACCCGGACTGTCCGATGTATGTCAGATCATCATGGGCAATTACCCAGATCACTGATACAGTCCTTTGGAAACGAAGGATCTATGTGGAGAGACAAGGCTGACTGAAGCGAGTTCTGATTTATGGACCAGAGGTTAGACGAAGTTTGAGAAAGGGAAGAAGACCTATGAGATGCCCTCTATGTTAACGAAATGGTGTTAACATAAAAAGAACGGTCCTTTTCAGGGCCACTTCCTATACCTCAAAAAGATATTTATTATCACTTTGCCTAAAAAAATTTTTATTCGATTGTATAACTTATGTTTAATTCACAAAAACATTATTCTCTGAACCTAAAATTTTTTTTAGTCGGTTGTATAATTTGGGTAGGATAGATTGATGTTCATCAATCTATGGAAACGAACGTGAAGGCATAAAACATACTATACTATCCACGGCCCTTTTCAGGGCCACTCCACTGCCTCGAAAAGATTTATTCTTTCTTGCCTATAAAAACCGTGACGTCATACTGACCCATGGTGTGCTAGTCGCTACACAAAATTCCCATTGTCGCTAGGGTGTCCCAGGCTGATATTTTGTCGCTAGAAATCTTGTCGCCAGGGCACAAAGTAGGGTCCCGTAATGCTAATTCCCGTTGTCGCTAGGTTATCCCCTATAACTACTGATGTTGAATAATGTGGGAGAGAGCAAACAGCCTTGTCTGACTCCGACTGTCGTTCTGAACCAGTCCACTATGCTGCCGTTGAAGTATACTGCACTGGTGGCCTTGTCATACAGGTGCTCTATTACTGTAATGAGGTTGGCATTGATGTTGTACAGTCTCATGGTCGCCCACAAGGCTGCATGCCATACCCTGTCAAATGCCTTCTTGAAATCCACGAAGACGTGGTACAGATCTTGCTGGTGTTGGAGGTACTTCTCGCACAATATCCTGAGGTTGAAGGTCTGCTCTGTTGTGCTGCGCCCTGCTCTGAAATCTGCCTGCTCCTCGGCAATGATCTTTTCAGCCTGTGGCTTTAGTCTGTTCATCAGTATCCTCAACATGACTTTGCTTGGATGGCTTATAAGACTGACTGTACGGTGGTTTTGACACTGTCGCAAGTTACCTTTCTTGGGGAGGGTGATGATCAGTGATTGGGGCCACGGCGATGGCCATACTCCTGTTTGCCAGATCTTTTTGCAGATGTTTGTGAGGGCGCTAATTTTTCCTTCTCCCCCTGCTTGGACCAGTTCTGCTGGGATGTTGTCCACTCCTGCTGACTTTCTCTTTTTCAGCGAATACTGTATACTTAATTGTGGTATGTAGTACATTTAAGCACGTATTTTTGTCCGATATCTTTTCAAGCGAGCAAGCCATTTTTGAGATTGATTTTTACCAAAGGCTTAGGGTATTAAAATCTTTATATTAAAAGTTTTTGCTACTTTTCAAGTAGCTTATTCTTTTCTTTTTTAAAAAAGGAATTATTTATTAGTTACTTTATTATTACAAAATTTAAGAATCTGTAATAACTACACGACTTACACTGGAAGTAACTCGTAAAATCATAACTAGCACAATAAGGTAATTATATCCCCTCTGCCATCATTAATGTTGTTTAACAAATCCAAATTATTATTTGTTCATTGTGCCGTTTAAAAAAAAAAAAAAAAATTGTGTGTCAGCCACTCTGAATCACAGGGGATCGTATCTTTTCTTACAATTTAAGTGACAGTCATACACTAGTGTAAAATAATAATAATAATATGATTTTATACTTTATGTATATCGGATAGTTAAATAGTCCGAGTTCTTCTGACCCTTGCCACCCCATTTTTGATATTTGGACATTTATATTGGGGTGCACCCTAACATAAATGTCCAAATATCAAAAATGGGTTGGCAAGGGTCAGAGGAAACTCGGACTAATAGTTAACTTGTAAGTTCATTTGTAAGTAGTGATACGATCCCTTGTGTTCTGAATAAGATAGAAATATTTTAAATTAAAAATTTGCAAACGTGCTTTAATTTGTTAATATGTGTACTATGACCTTCTTTCTAGTCTTCACTTTAGTGGGAGGTGATCATCCACGAAATCCAGAAATAACCTTTGATCTGCGAAGTATATATCATCACTATTCTCGAATACATAGGTTGCATGAAACCTGTTAGAGGCCATTAATTCTTTGCCGCATTTTTTCAACATGGTATGAATCCTACTTAAATTAAATACATTCTGTTTAAATTACAAATAAATGGCAGCAGAAAAATATACCTAAAACACCTTGTTTTTAAATTTGAATTAATTATCCTATTATGAGAAAGGATTATTTGATGACGTCACTTAATGCCCGCATCTGTTGCAGATCCTAAACGACACTAGGTCGTCCACTTACTGGGTATTAGTGCGCAATCATCTCGTTTGTCATACATTGTTCTGATTTGAATTAAAATTTCTGAATACAATATTAGACACGAGCTAGAATAAATAAGTATACTATAACGATAAAATAAACTATGATATAAATGAAATCACGGTTTGATTGCAGATCTATTTTTGCCAATGACGTCAACGCGGATTTATACAGACTAGACGGATATAATGCGGTAAATGTTTATGTTTTGAAAGGTGCAAAGTGTTCTGTGATGAAAAGACATACGTTTTGCGACCTCTTGTAACATGTCAGCGTGTTAAGGTGTTAATTTGAGATTGAGTAAGGATGGGTAACTGTTTCAAGGCGCAGAGTGCGGACGATATTTCCTTGCTGAGGGGTAGTGAAACCCAAGACGGTAATGATCAGGCATTGGGACCCCCACCACCTTACCAGGCATGTTGAACCTATAATAGTCACGTTCATTATCTCTTCATTTTATCCAAATTTTCAATAAGCTAATATAGTTTCTTCTCGATTGGAGCGAATTTATTCGGATATCATCACAAACTGAGTTCTATTTTCTAAAGGACGGATACATTGATGGTGTTGACAGTAATCTAGAATCAGCTGATTCATGACAACAAAGGAGGCAACAAAGAACCAGTCAACGACCAGTCATTGTGTGTTATTAGCCGTACATCGTGTTTTCTTTTCCTACTAGAACATACGTAATCTTAGAAAGCTGATTAAACAGTACTCTTATCAAGTTAATAGCACACATACAAATCCGTATTTTATATCAGTCTAAACGTCATTTTGTCTCTCTGTTACCTAATTTTTTGTACTTTCACTACCTTTCAAAAAGGATAATGGTGCTAAAGGTTGTGGGTTAGTATGTTTATGGCATTTGAAACACATTATTGGCATTATAATGCTGAGCAAATTGGAGCTTTGTGCAGAAATATTGTACATGTCATAGATGCCGATATTATAAATCAGAAAATTACTTCGTACGCCACACAATAAAAATATGCTTATTAATATGGTGTACCCAGTCCAGTACTTGCAAGTTGAAAAAGTCTTTAGGGGTGAATATGTATAATTGTACAGGTGTACGAATTTAAAACTCTGGCACCCACATCATACTATTGCTGGGGCCCTCATTCTGGCTGTCCAAGATGATGCACCAAGTTAGCTGTAGTGAAATGTAGTTGGAGCTTAAAATATAACCTTTGTCCATCCACCTACCCATCTGCCAGTCTTTTGTTGAGGTTATTTTGTTAGAAACAGTGGTGGGGCATATGTGTTCTTTAACATTAATCTAGTTTTATGTTATAATCATGATATCAGAGACCAGAAATTTTTATAGGTGTCCCAGAGGGAAAATAATTGGCCCTCATTGAATGAAACATTTTTAAATTATAATTTCCAGTTTTTTCAGTTTACATCTGAATAAATCTTTGGTTTATTTTTTGTCTCCAAGTTAATAGACCCATTCAGAATTCTGAATCACTCTATAAACTTTCCATTATTTCTATCAAGATTGAATCTTACACTCATGGTACATAGGTCTGTGTAGTCTACATTTGTGATCCAACAGTTTTCACCAAATGTCTTTGGGAATATTTTCAGATTGAAGCTTTTACATGGAATATTAAAAATGTTTAATGGCCATTTAGCAACTACGTTTTAGAGCTGATGTCCGTAGCAGTGCTTGTAAAATTTCTCTCTGCTTTTTATGTCCCATTATTAATGCATATAGTGGTGTTATAAGTATACAGTGATCTGATGGCACATGTTGTACATGAATATAAATATGTATGTCAAGAAAACACTTGTCCATAGGGTGGGCAGCTGGGATACATTCTTATCTTGAACCGTGCACAGCTTTAAGATGCATGTGTATATAACACTCAGCCTTAGCAAACTTATTTAATTGTGACCTATATTTTATGCCTCTGCTAATAATTTTAATTAATTTTAATTGGCTTGATAGTACACCTATGTAAGAGATAGAAAAGTTTCAACACAGAATATGCAGATCGAACAAACTCGTATCTGGAGGGAGATACAAATTTAAAATAACTTGCATAAAAAATTTCTAACCACTATTCACCTGCGTCATGAGTTGTCTTATTTAGAGTAAAGTTCTTTATCATCCCATTATGTTTAGGTCTTTCTGTCAGAATTATCTACACCAGGATGTTTACTTGCCAGTGTTATTTGCCTCAGGAAACTGAAACTTTGAAGGCTTATTATTGGATACTTGGGCAGATATTTACATTTAAGCACCATTTGTGTTAATCTTTCTTGAGGGAGTTTTTGCTCATTTTTCTTCCCTTAAAGTGAAAGTAGCCACTGAATTACTTTATGGCATTTTCAGAAAACATGTTGACTTTGAGGGTTTCCAGATTTGAGGCATCTTAAAGGATCAGCAGTTTTTTGTAAATTACATTTGTCTTTATCTCTTTTTCTGTCCAGGAGCGGGTAGCACCTAGGGCTCCCGTGTATTATCCATCACCAAATGTGAGTCGACCAGCAAACTTATTAACAGAAGATGAACAGGTCAGGATTGCCAAACGCTTGGGCCTGATAGTTCACCTTCCGTGTGGAGTGTATGATGGATGCAGCAAAAAGGGCAAAGAGTAAGTCAGTCTGTTTATTTATGTATGACTGTTTCATTTTGTTCTCTTCTGAAACAGTAGAGCTCATCCAGAACTAAGTGTTTGAAATTTTTACTAAGCAGTATTACACACTCTTACTATCTTATATCAGAGGCATTTGGATTATCTGTGTAATATCTCTCTTGGTTTTAAATTATAACGGAGTAAAACAATGGGCATGAATTGTTAGAAACAAAGCCACTCTGACAGAAAACCAGTTAAGAGTAATATTACTATTTTAGCATTTTTGATGTTATAAATCATTTTCCCTAAACATTGCCTATAGCTGATGACAGTGACCTACAGCATCTTTCATGTCTGGACCACTCTGATGGCCTGAGTGGTTAGAGTGCATAAGTTTGGATGCAAGAGATTGCAGGTTAAAACCCTGACTGAGTCATACCAAATAATTATAAAAATGGTACTAGCAGCTGTCTTGTTTGGCGCTCAGCATTAAGAGGTTAGTATTAAGACTTTTTGGACTGGTGTCAGGACTTGGGAAGACCTGATGCCACATGTCTGTGGCATGATGCCCCAGTGCTAAACATTACTACAAACTGCCACACAGCAGACATTGTACTGATACGACTCAAACTGCTAAAGCTATATTAAAAATCTACAAACATAAACACCCTTCCATGTCTACAAACATGAGAATACATGATGCATAATCAGAATTGCAAACATGAGAATACATGATGCATAATCAGAATTGCAAACATGAGAATACATGATGCATAGTCAGAATTGCAAACATGAGAATACATGATGCATAGAATTGCAAACATGAGAATACATGATGCGTAGTCAAAATCTGCAAACATGAGAATACGTGATGCATATTCAGAATAGCAAACATGAGAATACATGATGCATATTCAGAATTGCAAACATGAGAATACATGATGCATATTCAAAGTTGCAAACATTAGAATACATGATGCATATTCAGAATTGCAAACATGAGAATACATGATGCATATTCAGAATTGCAAACATGAGAATACATGATGCATAGTCAGAATTGCAAACATGAGAATACATGATGCATATTCAGAATTGCAAACATGAGAATACATGATGCATATTCAGAATTGCAAACATGAGAATACATGATGCATATTCAGAACCTGCAAACATGAGAATACATGATGCATATTCAGAATTGCAAACGTCATTGATCTGTATGATGACATTTATTCTGGGGCCCTCCTCGATGTTGTAAGAGGTTACCTATGCAGGCAGGAGCCACTGTGGCTCATTAGTTACGACAGTGGTATGAACCACTGTGGCATATTAGTTATGACAGAGGCAGGAGCAACTGGGGCTCATTGGATTTGACAGCTAGGAGCCACTATGGCTCATTGGATTTGACAGCTAGGAGCCACTATGGCTCATTGGATTTGACAGCTAGGAGCCACTATGACTCATTGGATTTGACAGCTAGGAGACACTATGGCTCATTGGATTTGACAGCTAGGAGCCATTGTGGCTCAGTGGTTAGCATGCTAAATTCAATACTGTTAATACGCAAGTTAGAATCGTACCATCAGATCAGCCAGAGTCAGCTACCAATGTGTATCCTTGGGCAGGGTATTTTACTCCAAAGGCCTGGACTCTTAATAACTTACTGCTGTGCTGTGCTGTAAAGTACCAAACTGTCTCTACTGTCCTGTTCCACTAGATATTTGGCTTCTGAGGAGAGAAGACATTAATTTGAACAATTTGTAGAGGTCTACTTTTCATCCAGGATTGCTAATTGGACTGGCCAATAGAGAAAAAGAAACTTTATTCGGAAGTGCTTACAGGACTGGCCAATAGAGAAAAAGGAACCTGAGCCTGGTTAGAGACTTGGCTTTTCTCTTAGTGACAGGAGGCATAATTTTCTCTGGCTGTTTAAGGTTTATCCACTGATATCTCTTGATTGCTATAATTTAATGGTTATTTCTGTCAAATTACTGATCTTGGAAAAAATTAGAGGCACCCCTGATGATGCATATTTATAAATTACAGAATTCACATAGAAGTTATTTTGATTTGAAGCAGATGTATCACTTTTTTTTACAGATTTAGATGAGTATGTAAGCTAAGTGACTGAATTAATTTTAAAAATTTTTTTATTGTTCAGGACATACTGTAAGGGACAGCATATGGATGGCAAAGAAATCAAACTGAATAGGTCTTGAATGCCTCATAGGGGTCATCCACATATGACGTCACACAATTTTTGACTTTTTTTACCCAACCCCCACCCCTCGTCACACTTCGTCAGAAAAACCCAGACCCTCCTCTGTGTGACATCACAAATCTCTTACCCCTGCTCTTTTTTTCCACAATGTTTTGTAATATTGAAAAGTAAATGTAATGTCAGTCAGTTAACTATACAGACAAAAAAACAATCTTTTATGTACAATAGAGTTTAATTAATCAGACTTTACAAGGACAGCTTGTCTAGTTAAAAGTTTATAAAATTATTTTTAAAACTTTAATTAATTTAAACAAAATCAAAAATGAAATGTAAATTAAACACATCAATCACTTCAGTTCTTACTACTATTAAAGTTTCAACAAATCCATAAAAATTCTAAGAGTTTAAAATCTGAAGTATTTGTAAATGAATTACTTCTCTTCATAGTTATCATTATCCCAGTAAGATGCTCCTCCACTGAACGAACAAGAAATCCATTTTTTTGTAGACTAACATCGTTTATTTGGAATGGATATTCCCTCCAAATCAACCTCCACCTCATCAATCCAATCCACACTTTCTCCATTCTCCGCATTTGCTAGTATGACCATCATTTCACGTTGCCTTCTAGCAGAGACTTATTGGTCTGATGCGCTTCAATGGAACTGCTATTTGTTTGTGAAGGACTGAGAGACTGCGCAGCATGACCAGAGAGCTGAAGTACACATGGCATATCTTGCAAATTCTCTCATTCAGCACAGAATGAAGTGAAGGGCAATAAAGATCGTAAGGAATTGTCTGAAATGTGTTTGCTGACCGAGGTAGAATGTCTGCCATTTTGAGACTTTGAGTTGCAAATAAGGATGGAAATTTGTGCAAGGCTTCATTGGTTGCTCATTCTGGAGCTTTAAGCCCTTCACATATTTGAACAAGGGGTAAAGCAGGAGGAAGAAATTTCTTGTTATCATGCTGAAGCATGAGCTTTGTGCTCTCGAACAGCACATATTGTCGTCACACTTTACAATCTGAAGCAAGTATTGGCTTGAGTGGACATGGGTGTCACACCAGTTTCGATCTCAATATATCACAATATATCCTGTCCCCTTAAGCTCTGAATTTAATGGCTCCATATACTCAGCAATGGCTGGGTAATTGTCTACAGTCAACTGTGACAATATTTCAGCCAACTTTTTTCCAGCAAATTCAGGTTTTTCTTCTCTAGCTCAATGTCAGTTGTCTTACCTCATTTGTCTAAATGGCTGCCATAGTTGGCATGAGGTGATATTAATCCACTCAATTCCCTGCTCAGTTAAAGTTAAAAAGTGATCCTTTTTTTGTAATGGAGATCGCCTTGAGCTCTTGCAACATATGGTTAACTTTTTCAGCCAAATCTGTGTCATTCTTGATAATATTCCACTTTATAATTATCTTGGTTCATCTTGGCACATCTTTTTGGTTTTTGTAGGATATGCTAGCACATAAGCGTTAATAAAGACTGACATAATTAATTTTATCCATTGCAATGAGCTGCTGAAAGGTTATGAAAATTAAAACTAATGTAACACTGGACACCTTACGTTGTATGGTTTCAGTAGCGTAAATGTTTCTAGTGCCACACGCTGGCTCAGTCCTCAAAGTTCTTCTTTCCCCTCGTCCTGTCTTTCTTAGACTGCCATTTTATTAATGTCTTGAAGCTTCAAAGACTCTTTGTACTAGTAGGACCATTTATAATCTAGCACTTCAGTGGTGTCAACAAAAAGTTTTCATTAAAAAGAAAGAGAAAAAAAGCTAACATTCGATATATTCATTCCCTTTAATTTGAGGTGTCCCGGTGCGGCACAGGGGCCCAACCTTGGCACTACTTTTGTTGTTTTTGCGCGTAAAAAATATTAAAAGATTAAATGTTCACTGTGGACCAAATACCGTTTTTCAGCTTGCTGAACTTGTGTGTCTTTGATCTTGTCAGACTGTTGTCAGGATGGTGATAACTTGATAGCCTATTGTTTTACTTTTCTAAAATCTAAGTTTAATCACCAGTATGCCTGCAGTTTATTTTGTCTGCATTTTGTTTGTAAAGTGCATATTACATTATATTAAAAAAAGAATTACATAATTAAAAAAACAACAGTTTAAACCAGTTAAAGGTTATAACAATTACCCAATATTTCATCTGAGATAACAATATTAATATTAGTCGTCCACAAGAGGGTTGTTATCTATTGCGGATAAAAATGGACTGAGGATGCAGGTCACAAAATCTTTTTTCTGACATTATTTTTGAAAGAAGCGTTCCACACTCATATTTATTGTGACATCACATTTCTTAAAACCCCCTCCCCCCCTCGTCACACTTCATCACAAAATTTTGACCCCTTCTGCCCCTCTTCACTGCGTAACGCCATATGTGAACGACCCCATGTCCTCCATTTGAGAGTTGTTTGGTCCTTCAAAAATGTGCAGATTTATTTCGCCAAACTCAAAGGCTGTGTAACTGAATATGCATGCAGCCCTAAAAAAATGTCGAGATCTTCTAACTCTGTAGAGAGTAAACAAGATATTAGTAAAAGTAAAAATAAAGGTTGACTACATGAAGATACCCAGAAACTGTCAGCAAGCAGGAACAGTAAGATAATTGTACAAGGAAAGAAAATCCTTATGCATTTTACATACCGTTTTTTTGGTAAGTATAGACTTATGGCATGCACCCCAATCTTCGACCCAAAATGAGGGTAAAAACTTGGTTCTGCCATATAATGTGCATGTGATACAATGCATTTTACAATTATGATCATTTTATGCAGTTTTTTTTGTGCGACAGTAGTCAAATCATTTGGACAGTGCACTGATTGCCATTTGTTAAACTCTTTACAGTAAACCAGTGCTTGATTGTTTCTCTGGTCTATTCTGTCAGTACATGGCACCCAAACATTACCAGCGCTTTTGTTTTAAAGTTTTCATCAAAGAAGAAGGAAAATAATGGCAATATTGAAAGTTTATCATTCCAGTTTTGGGTTGGTTGGCATTTAATTAAAAAGGGCCATTTGAAGGTTTGCCTTGTTAATGAAGTTCAGATTGTTGCATGAAAAAATCACTATACAGTTGTCATCTTATCTCTTATTCTACTTCACTACCAAACAAAAGACTCTCCTACATAGAACTCCCTCTCACTGGCTCTGTTTCACTATGCTTCAGCACAGGCAGTGATGATTAGCTAGTCTTTCACAGTAATTGAGTTCCCTACACGGCCTATGTTGATATCTTAACTATATTCATTCAGATTTTAAGATTGAACACAAGATGCTATGTGAAAGATTAGATTCATTATTTGTATGTTTTTGGGGCTATAGTGTCATTTCTGAAATATATCCCCTTGTCCAAGCTAGGTGTTGTTGTTGCTGTTGTAGGGTTTAATGCCATTTTCAGCACAAGATAGGCTATACATGGTGGCCAGTATTAATGGTGGAGGATGAACCCGGAAAAACCTGAAAGAACCACCGACCCATGAAAAGGTACCCGCAAGCTTTTTCACATACACACATTGGCCGAGTCCGGCCCAAGCTTGAATTTAGTAAGACAGTGTATCATTATGTTTGGCACATCATAGTTTGGTTGGTGCTGGTTACCTTTAAAGTGACCACACCAAGTCAGTTAAACATTGATCACTCTTTTGTAACAACAAAATATGAAATACTGTGATTTAAGGTGAGAAATAATCAAAAGCTAAGTTTATTTTCATAAGAAAAATAAATAAATCAGAACTTTACCTGAGCAAAGTAATGAGATTATATTGTATGTACATGTATTTCCATTAGAGGGACAGCTACACAGTAATGTGAAATGAAATGAGTTTACTAACATAAAGTAATCAAATAACAAGACTATCAAGGTTTTTAAGCATGATTTAATTGTTAATAAGGATTTTAAACAATTTAGTTAGGATGTGAAAATCTAATTTTTCGCAAAGAGTAAATGTGACAGGTATAGGCAACTTTAGTGCCAAAAAACTTTTCTCAGATTGACTTGGACAACCCACCCACTTTTATTTTTGTTCTTCTGTAAAATGCGCACCCCCTCCTGAAAAAAAAAAGATACTAGGTAAGTAAATTGAGCTTTGTACATGCCAGAATACAGTATCGCTTAACATTACTTTGTTATGGTATTACTTATAAAGTGCTGTGAATTGGAAACTGAATGCATTCTTTTGTTTCAGGAACATGATTTGTTACGAATATGTAATTAAATTGCTTGTGTGTTAGTTTTAAAATTCTTTTTTATTTTATTTTTGTTTCATTACATTTTATTGTAATGATTATTTTCACGGGATTTGATATTTTGGAAAAAATATGCAGTCTACCGGTAATTTGAACATAAAAGGTATTACATTATCATTATTTTTAGCTCACTTTGGTTCATAGATTTTGTAAACACTTGTGAAAATGATTGGCTATTACCAAGGTCATTTTGGCCCATGTGTTAGCTGAGTTGTAAACAAGCCTTTCTTTTTTTTATTTCAGCATTGGGAATCTGATTCTTAGATAGGGCTATTATAAGTTATGTGCTAAATGTCATTTTTTTATTGCGCTGTTCAAGTTAGAAATCACATAGCCTGCCACGGGAACTATCATGTGATCTAAAATCGAGGCTTTAAACAGCCATTTTCTACTAGATCTAGTCAGAGTCATATGTCTACACCTTGAAGGTACAAGGTGTTTCAATTGTTGAAGCCAGATTGTTTTTGAAGTTCATCTGTTTTTTGGAATTTAATAATTTATTTTCTGGAAAACTAAACAAGTGTACTTTTTTATAAAAAGTTCTGGGACAAAGAAATTCAGTGGAAATTTATTCTGGAATTCTGAACGGAAACTTTATAAACTGTGATTCAATTGAGGATCTGTTGCCACCAGTACAACAACCTAATATGACGTCATCGCCTCCATATTGGAATTTCATCAAGATTCGAACCTGGATTCAATTAGAACTGTTTAGTGATAGGACTTATATTTTTTCAATCTTAGGATTCAGTTTTGGATTATATTCACAAAGTCCTATTTCCAATTTTTACATTGTTTTCTACGGAAATAAATTATTTTGTTAAAATCTACAAAGCGTGTTGACTTCACTCTTTTGTTTTGTTACATTTGTATGAGCCTACATGTAACAGAAGAAAATTGGATGCTCGTCCTTGGGATATTTGAATTTTGGTTAAATATTTCAGAAAATTGTTTTTTGAAATTTAAATTCCCCTAGTTTTTGAATCCCAAGTACTATTTTACATTTTGTTTGGAATCTTTAGTGAAAACAACAGGCTTTCATTCACAATGTCATTAAAAGTGGAGACTTTTCTTTCTAGTCCTACTCACTTGGATAGTTTGAAAAAAGATGAGTTGCTTGAAATTGCCAGAAAATATAAAATTTCTGAGGCAAAAGCTTCCTTAACGAAACAAGAAATTAAAAACATTTTGATTCAGTATTTGGTAGAGAAGAATGTTCTTGATAAAAGTTTTGGCTTCGGTCAGTAAGTCGGTATCAGACTCTGACATAAAAGTAATGGAATTAAAAATGAAATACAAGATGGAATTGGAGTTAAAGAAGCTCCGAGTCAGAGCTTCAGAAAGAGAAAGAACAAATGCTGTTGCAATTAGAGGAGAAGCAATTGCAATTGCAATTTGAGAAAGAGGAGAGAGAGAGACAGGAAAGAGAGAATGATAAACAAATGAAATTACAATTTGAGAAAGAGAAGAGAGAGAGACAGGAGAGGAGAAAAGATAAACAATTACAGTTTGAAGACAGAGAGAGAGAGAGAGAGAGAGATGCAAATACAAAAAGAGAAGGATGAAAGGGAATTTCAGATTAGAATGAAAGAATCTGAGCTGGCAAGTGAAAAGCATGATCTCACTTTACATACAAATTCAAGTTTTGACATTACAAGAAATATCAGGTTAGTGCCCCCTTTTAGAGAAAAAGTAGTAGACAAATATTTTATTTATTTTGAAAAAGTTGCTGAAAATTTGAAATGGCCAAGGGAGCATTGGACTCAATTATTGCAATGTGTACTTTTTGGCAAGGCCCGAGATATTTATGCATCCCTGTCAGTAAAGCAAAGTTCTGACTATGATTTGGTTAAGGAATGCATCTTAAGGGGTTGTGCGTTAGTCCCTGAGGCTTATTGGCAAAAATTCAGAAACTATAAAAAAGAAGCTGGACAAACTTATGTTGAATTTGCAAGAGAAAAAAGAGCAGTTATTTAAGAGATGGTGCTTAGCCAAGAAAGTTGAACGTGATTATGAAAGTCTCGAAGAACTTGTGTTACTTGAAGAGTTCAAAAACTGTGTTCCTAATGACATTATGAATCATCTTGAAGATGATAAGATTGAAACCTTGGAAACTGCTGCTCTTGCTGCTGATGAGTATTCCTTAACTCATAAAGTTCCTGTTGTAAGCAAATCTTTCACTCAGCAGTCTACTGGTAGAAAGGTATTTCAGCTTAATACGACTCCTCCTAAAACTCAATCTGGCACAACTTCTAAAATCAAACTTCTCATAAACTTGATTCAAAATCCTTGTCTCTTCCTACATGTACCTATTGTAAGAAAAAAGGACATGTTATTTCTGATTGCTTCAAATTGAAATATAGGCATCAGAATCAAGATAGACCTATCCCAAATGCTCTTATTTCTAAGAGGTTAGGGTCACAGTCATGTATTGAAAGCAATACATTTGTTGGGTCTAATAAACTCCAGTCTGATTTTATTATGGAGAGTTATGAACCATTCATCGAAGGGGTCTATATCACTTTTGGGTGATTTGGCCAATCCTATCCCTATTAAAATTTTAAGGGATACAGATGCTTCTCAGAGTCTTTTATTATCAGGTACTTTGCCTTTTTCTGAGAAGTCCTGTTCTAATGAGAGTGTTCTCATTTGGGGAGAAGAGTGCAGCTTTGTTAATGTTCCTCTCCATTGTGCAAATTTGTCATCAGACTTAGTTTCAGGATCTGTGACAGTCGGTATAGTGTCTACTTTACCCGTTAAGGGCATTCATTTGTTACTAGGCAACGACCTAGTTGGAGACAAGGTTGTGGTTAATCCACTTGTAACTGACAAGCCTTCTTTGGATCAAAAAGTTGATCCTATTGAAAAAGAATACCCTGATTTATACCCAGCTTGTGCAGTTACCAGAGCTATTGCAAAGAAAGCTCTTGAGAATGATTTTGATAAGGAAAATAATCCTTTAGCTGACACATGTATTGGTCAGGCTTTTGATGAGGTCACTTCCACTCCTCGTTTGGATCAATCAAAAGGTATTGATCACAGTGATTCTCTTTTAAATACTCATTCTCTTTTATCTAATCAGGGTGACAAACGACAATCACTTGTCGTTGAACAGGAAAAAGATCCTGAGATCTCCTGTTTGTTTCAGAGCACCATTAGTGAAACTGAAGCCACTGAAGTACCTGTCTGTTATTTCATTAACAATGGAATTCTTATGAGAAAATGGAGACCTCCCAAGGTACCTGCAAGTGACAAGTGGTCTGTGAACTATCAGATTGTAGTTCCAAAATCTTACAGACAGGAAATACTTAGTTTGGCCAATGAAACTCCTCTGGCTGGTCATTTAGGGATAAATAAAACTTATCACAAGATCTTGACTCACTTTCATTGGCCAAAAATCAAAAGTGATGTTTGTAAATTTTGTAGATCTTGTCATACTTGTCAGATGGTAGGAAAACCCAATCAGAAGATACCTAAGGCTCATCTGCAACCTATTCCTGCATTTAACAAACCATTTAGCAGAATTATGGTAGATTGTGTTGGTCCCTTACCTAAGACCAAGTCAGGCAACCAATATTTGTTGACCATTATGTGTGCGTCAACAAGATTCTCAGAGGCAATTCCTTTGAAGAATATTAAAACAAAAATCATAGTAAAAGCTTTGATAAAGATTTTTACTCAGTTTGGCCTTCCCAAATCTCTTCAATCTGGTCAAGGGTCAAATTTTATGTCTGGAATTTTACAGCTTGTTATGCTTGAATTTGGCACTCAGCAATTCAAGTCAAAAGTGAAATTATGGTTTCACAGAACTTTAACTGAGAGAAATTTTGAGTCTTGTAATAGAGTTCATTCTCTCTTGCTCATTCTTCAAAATTTTCTTCAAATTAGATTTTATGGCCCTTACAAAGTAAAGAAGAAAATGAATGAATTAAATTATAATAATAGTACTCTGATCTAAATAAATTAATGGAGTACTAGTATATTGAAAGAGATAGAAAAGTAAATGATGCAATTAATTTAGTTGTACCTGTCCCACCAGTTGAGGACTTAAGTGATGGAATTCAATCGGACTCTGTTGATCTTGGAGCAACAAATCTTCGGAATTCGGAAATTATGGAAAATCTGAACCAGAAACTTTTAAGTTTGTAACAACAAGAAAGGAATGAGCTTAAACAGTTATTATTCGAATATGAGCACTTGTTTCCAGATGTTAATACAAGGACAAACAAAATTTTTCATGACGTTGAAATTGTAGATTTAAAACCTGTGAAAAAACACCCATACAGGATGAACCCTCTCAAACAGGAATACTTGAAAAAGGAAATTCAATATTTGCTAGAGAATGATTTCATAGAGCCCAGTAAAAGTGATTGGAGTTCACCATGTATACTTGTTCCGAAACCAGATAAAACTTTCCGTATGTGCACTGATTATAGGAAGGTGAACAGTGTGACAAAAACAGATTCATTTCCATTACCAAG
Organism: Megalonaias nervosa; assembly: GCA_016617855.1. Classification (NCBI taxonomy): domain Eukaryota; kingdom Metazoa; phylum Mollusca; class Bivalvia; order Unionida; family Unionidae; genus Megalonaias; species Megalonaias nervosa. The sequence continues at coordinate 27,300 of JAECUM010027044.1, read as the reverse complement.
AATCGATGACTGTATTGATAAAATTGGAAATGCCAAGCATGTCACCAAATTTGACCTGTAAGGATTTTGGCAAATTCCACTAACAGAAAGAGCAAAGGAAATTTCGGCATTTGTGACTCCAGATGGACTCTATCAATATAAAGTAATGCCGTTTTTGTAATGAAGGGTTCCCCATGTATTTTTCAACGCTTGATGAATATGATTACTTCTGGTCTAGATAATTGTGATGCTTACATTGATGATTTCATCATCTACAACGACACCTGGAAAGAACATCTAGCCATGATTTGAAACTTCTTCAACAGACTCACTGATGCAAATTTGACAATTTATCTAAAAGTGAATTCTGCCGTGCATGTGTAACTTTTCTAGAACATATTGTGGGACATGGTCAGGTTAAACCTATAGATGCTAAGGTCAAGGCTACCTTTCATTTCCCTGTGCCTGTCAGTAAAAAGCAACTGATGCGATTTTTGGGTATGGCCAGATACTATCGAAAGTTTTGTTCCAATGTTTCTAATATTGCTGAACCCCTGACAAACTTGTTAAGTAAGAAAGACAAGTTTCTTTGGACTGAAAAATGTCAGGAGGCTTTTGATAGGTTAAAAGCCATACTCAAAAGTGGGCCGGTTCTCACAGCTCCAAATTTCAATCAATCTTTTAAATTATCTGTGGATGCAAGTGATGTTGGGGTTGGAGCAGTATTGATTCAAGAAGATAGAAATGGTGTTAATCACCCAGTGGGCTATTTCTCTAAGAAATTAAATAAGCACCAAAGGAATTACTCCACAATCAAGAAGGAATGTTTGGCTTTAATATTGGCATTACAGCATTTTGAAGTTTACATTGGCTCAGCTTCTTCCCCAGTTGTTGTGTTTAGTGATCACAACCCCCTTACTTTCATTGACAAGATGAAAAATAAAAATCAAAGATTATTAAGGTGGAGTTTGTTTTTGCAAGAATATAATCTTAACATCAGGCACTTCAAAGGAAAAGACAATTTGATTGCAGATGCACTTTCCCGTGTATAGAAATATTATTTCATGTACACTTTGTATAATTCATAAGAGTTTTCTTATGTAATTTTGTTTTACCTCATGTATAATTTACATATGGTAAAAAGAAAGCTTTATTATATAAATCTTTCTTATTCTTTATGGGGGAAAGTGTTACGAATATGTAATTAAATTGCTTGTGTGTTAGTTTTAAAATTCTTTTTATTTTTGTTTCATTACATTTTATTGTAATGATTATTTTCATGGGATTTGATATTTTTGAAAAAATATTCAGTCAAATTTGAACGTAAAAGGTATTACATTATCATTATTTTTAGCTCACTTTGGTTCTTAGGTTTTGTAAACACTACATGAAAATTATTGGCTATTACCAAGGTCATTTCAGCCCATGTGTTAGCTGAGTTGTAAACAAGCCTTTCTTTTTTTATATTTCCAGCATTGGGAATCTGATTCTTAGATAGGGCTATTCTAAGTTACATGCTAAATGTAATTTTTTTTATTGCACTGTTCAAGTTAGAAATCACGTAGCCTGTCACGTGAACTATCATGTGATCTAAAATCGAGGCTTTAAACAGCCATTTTTACTAGATCTAGTCAGAGTCATATGTCTACACCTTGTAGGTACAAGTTGTTTCAATTATTGAAGCCAGATTGTTTTTGAAGTTTGTCTGTTTTTTTTAATTTAATAATTTATTCTCTGGAAAACTAAACAAGTGTACTTTTTTATAAAAAAGTTCTGGGACAAAAATTCAGTGGAAATTTATTCTGGAATTCTGAACGGAAACTTTTTAAACTATGATTCAGTTGAGGATCTGTTGCCACCAGTACAACGACTTAATCTGATGTCATCGCCTCCATATTGGAATTTCATCAAGATTCGAACCTGGATTCAATTAGAACTGTTTAGTGATAGGACTTATATTTTTTCAATCTTAGGATTCAATTTTGGATTATATTCACAACCCGTAAGTCCTATTCCCCATTTTTACATTGTTTTCTAGGGAAATAAATTATTTTGTTAAAATTTACAAGCTTGTTGACTTCACTCTTTTCTTTTGTTACATTTGTATGAGTCTACACGTAACAGAATGGATACTTTAGCTACCACTATGACCAAATTTCCTGTTTTCATATTAATGAGGAAAGGTCATAGGTTATTTGGTCATTCTAAACTGAACATGTAGATGGGAATTTAGTGATTACATGCAGAAATAAAACAGTATTATTGATATGTTGTGTTTATGTTCACTATGAACAGGGACTATATGTTTCTAATATATGTAAATACCACTTTGAGCATGTTATATTTTTGACCCCAGATGACCTCTGAACAATTGTAAAGGGACATAATTAGTATCACAACTTGGAGATTTGATTGGAATATGCTCTGCCATTTCCATCAGGTTGGGAAATAACTTGAGAAGTAGTTGAAGGTATGAATTTGATGGTTTTGGTGGTCTTCCACCTGTGAAATATGCACATGTTTTGACTGAAAAAGCTAAGAATGATCTAATTTTTATTTTGTCTCCTTCTGCTGCCATATTGCTCCATGTGAAAAAAAGCAGTTCTGAATATAGTTCTCATTGGCAGTAAATTTTGTATGACATTTTGACTTGACAGAAAAGGCCAAGGATGCTTAGAGACTGTGTTGTCTATATATCCATCACACTCTACAGTCTGTGTTCATCTGTCATATAGTCAATATATCCATCACACTATAGTCTGTGTTCATCTATCATGTAGTCAATATATCCATCACTCTCAACAGTCGTGTGTTCATCTGTCACACAGTCAATATATCCATCACACTCTACAGTCTGTGTTCATCAGTCATATAGTCAATATATCCTTCACACTATAGTCTGTGTTTATCTGTCATATAGTCAATATATCCATCATACTCTACAGTCTGTGTTCATCTGTCATATAGTCAATATATCCATCACACTTTACAGACTGTGCTATCTGTCATGTAGTCAATATATCCATCACACTCTACAGTCTGTGTTCATCTGTCATATAGTCAATATATCCATCACACTCTACAGTCTGTGTTCATCTGTCATGTAGTCAATATATCCATCACACTCTACAGTCTGTGTTCATCTGTCACATAGTCAATACATCCATCACTCTATAGTCAGTGTTCATCTGTCATATAGTCAATATATCCATTATACTCTACAGTCTCTGTTCATCTGTCATATAGTCAATATATCCATCACACTCTATAGTCTGTGCTATCTGTCATGTAGTCAATATATCCATCATACTCTACAGTCTCTTCATCTGTCATATAGTCAATATATTCATCACACTCTACAGTCTGTGCTATCTGTCATGTAGTCAGTATATCCATCATACTCTACAGTCTATGTTCATCTGTCATATAGTCAATACATCCATCACACTCTACAGTCTGTGCTATCTGTCATGTAGTCAATATATCCATCATACTCTACAGTCTCTTCATCTGTCATATAGTCAATATATCCATCACACTCTACAGTCTGTGCTATCTGTCATGTAGTCAGTATATCCATCATACTCTACAGTCTATGTTCATCTGTCATATAGTCAATACATCCATCACACTCTACAGTCTGTGCTATCTGTCATGTAGTCAATATATCCATCATACTCTACAGTCTCTTCATCTGTCATATAGTCAATATATCCATCACTCTCTACAGTCTGTGCTATCTGTCATGTAGTCAGTATATCCATCATACTCTACAGTCTATGTTCATCTGTCATATAGTCAATACATCCATCACACTCTACAGTCTGTGCTATCTGTCATGTAGTCAATATATCCATCATACTCTACAGTCTCTTCATCTGTCATATAGTCAATATATCCATCACACTCTACAGTCTGTGCTATCTGTCATGTAGTCAGTATATCCATCACACTCTACAGTCTGTGTTCATCAGTCATATAGTCAATATGTCCGTCACACTCCTTTGTCTATGATTATCTATCACAGTGGTTCTTAATCCATGGGTCGTAACCCAAAACTGGGTTGTCATACTGTTTTGAGTGGGTGGCCAAGATTAACCATAATAATTTGACATTATCCTTCCAAAGTGTTTTTTTTTAGCATTTGATAGGTCATGAGGTCAACACCACAAAGCTGATCTGTCACCACCCAAAAAGGTTAAGAACCACTGATCTATCAGATAGTCAATATATCCATACACTCTACAGTCCATTTTAATCTATCAGATAGTATATCCATTAAACTCTACAGTCTGTGTTAGTCTATCAAATTATTTCTCTGATACTGATATTGTTTTATCAACTCCATTTTTAGTTCTGCAGATAATTGACCAGAAAAGCTTATGAGATGGCCTCTTCATTCTGTTTGGCAGTGCCACTATATTAACAGCTATAGTGCTTTCTTTGTTTTCTGAAGAGGAGTTAGCAACCTCATAGCATCACAATCAAACCATAATTAAAATTGATAAACATCTATTGTACAAAATTAATTTATTTGAAAAATAATGGCATTTACGTTTTGATTCTAATGTATCTTACCATTTTTTGTATTTCAGATGTGTAATATGCATGTGTGATTTTGTGATGGGAGAATCTCTACGATTTCTGCCGTGTATGCATACATATCACAAAGACTGTATAGATGACTGGCTGATGAGATCCTTTACATGTCCATCATGTATGGAACCAGTGGATGCTGCTCTTCTCACCTCGTATGAGACAAGTTAGCTTAGAAATCAACATGCCAAATATTCTCCACATACATGTGATAAAGACAAAATGAACAAAGTTGTTTCTGAAATGTAGAATTTTGTCAGGAGAGTTAACAAGGACACCAGTGTGCAAGTATGGAAATGTTTTTTAAGAGTTCCTACAGGGATATGAATGACATGATATGTGACAATTCGTTTGCAGTATGTGGAATACCAAATCCACAGTGACTTCCCTTGTATGTATTTACTTGTATATGTGTTTGAATATTCCAGAAATACATGCAATATATTTATTTGGTTGGCATGTCCCAAATTTGCTCGGGTCTGTCGCATATTGTGTGTGTATATACCAAACAGGACTGAAGAAATTTGAAGAAGTCTCAATTTATTGTTTAAAATAGTAGTAAATGTTCCAGTATCCATTATTTGCCCATTAACAAAGTGTTGTTACCAAATCTGGAGGCCTTGTTTTTAATCAGAATTTGATAAAATTTGGAAAACAGGCTTATATCAAGTTCTTGGATGCATTCAGTAATGAGCAATTTGATCCATGTATATACAAATGAGGTGATCTTGCATCTGATTGGCTGAGCTTGTTTCCACTCTGGAAAGTCAGATTTCTGATCCAGGTGATCTTGCATCTGATTGGCTGAGCTTGTTTCCACTCTGGAAAGTCAGATTTCTGATCCAGTTTTGATCAAACTTGAAATGTAGGCATTTGTTAAGATTCTGGACATAGTCAGTGATGAGTAAGATTCATATATAATACTGTAATGGGATGGTCTTATATCTGTTTGGATCAGCTTATTACCACTCCTGAATTCTGATCTAGTTTGATCAAAATTGGAATATGGACTTGTATCATCAAGATCTTGGGCAATTTTTGAAGTGAACAGGATCTACACATGCATGTATAATTGAGGTGATCTTATCTCTTTGCTGGGCTTACTACCATGCATGAAGCCATATTTTTAATAAGATTATGATCAGACTTCAAAATATGGATTGCGTGTTCAAGATCTTACATGTGCTGAGTAATGTCTGTGATCCATGCATTTTGATGAGGTGATTTTGCATGTGATTGGCTAGACTTGTTACCTTGCTAGAGACTTTATTCATGATTGAGATTTGATCAAACTTGGTGCGTAGTCTTAAAATTTAAAGATCTTGGTTAAGTACAATGGTAAACTAGATCCATACATATAATCACAGTCTGTTACAGTATAGGATGGCAGTATACATGTGCCTAATCCACACAGTGCAGTGTGCTATAAATAGAACACCTATTACCAAAATGACTGGCCTGTCTATACAGAGTTAATTCCAATGTAGTACATGTTAAGTTCAACATAAATTTTAACCGTTTTAACTGTTTTGTACACAACTGTTATCTATAGATAGGTTTAAGAGTAAAATCTGGTCGTTATAGGTGTATAATTATTTTTCACAGAAGAAATTTTTATATACTTTAAAATCTTTAGAGATCTCATCCACCATCAAAGTCAGTCAAGCTGTGTGACCAACCAAAGTCGATCTTTATCAAACACGAAATCATCTTGTTTGTTGTCTACATCTACATTGCTAAATGATGAATTATCAATACATATGTGTTGTCTACATTGACATTGGAACCTTCATCTAAAATACTGAAGCCTTCATAGTTGTAATTCTAATCATCCAAACTCAGAAAGCCCTAAGCAAAATCCACATCCTCCATTTCGAGAGTGGAGAATTCGACCCCATTACTTTAAATGACAATTTACTATTAGATCTTAAGTAGCCATTGCGCGATGTGACATAATGGTCATTTACCTCATTGCCAGTAGTTTCTAACGGGGGGGTTTTCCCAGAAGTTAGTACCATGAAAACGAGCTGAAAAATTGATGTTTACTATAGGTATCTAAATAAACTTCCATTTGGATAATGCAGACATCCAATAGCATTTTCATGAGAATGGGGTAGAGGCATCCAAAAGTAATTAATGGGTTGGTGATTTTGTATGCAATTAATTGACATTGTCAGCACTTTTAATTCAATTTCAGACCAATTATGATCAGACTTGGTAAATAGGCTTATATCATCAAGATATATAATGTTTTATTATGAGAAAGATCTATTCATATTAATGAGGTGATCTTGCATACAATTGGCTGTACTGCATACCACCACATGAGAGACTGGATTTCTGACCTAATTTTAGTGTGTGTGGGTGTGTGAGTTTTAGATTTTTAATGTAGCTTTAACAATTTTTCAGTCATATCACTACGATGTCTGCAGTGTGGCAGTTTATAGTGATGTCTAGCACTTGGGCATCATGCCGCAAACATGTAGCAAGATGTCCGACCCAGTCATATTATCCTGACATCAGGCCGACCAGTCCTGACACTAACCTCTTAATCCTGAGTGCCAGGCGAGCAGCTGTTAGTACCATTTTTGTAAGTCTTTGGTATGACTCAGCTGGGGATCGAACCCACGACCTCCCGCATCTGAGGCGGATGCTCTAACCTCTAGGCCACCGGAGTGGTTCTAATTTTAGTCAAACTTTGGTAGATAGACTAAAATTGGCAAGATACTAGATGAGTTTTACTTTGAGCTAGACTGGTGCACAGTTATGAGGCAGTCTTGCATCTTGTGCAGATAATTTTTATCACTATAAATACTTATTTTTGGGATTTTGATCAAACTTGGTAACGTGTGTCATCTAGATCTTGGTTGAACATGATTATGAGTGAAATTCATGCATATTGATGATTATGAGTGAAATTCATGCATATTAATGAGTATGAGTGAAATTCATGCATATTGATGAATTATGAGTAAAATTCATGCATATTGATGAGTATGAGTGAAATTCATGCATATTGATGAATTATGAGTAAAATTCATGCATATTGATGAATTATGAGTGAAATTCATGCATATTGATTATAAGTGAATTCATGCATATTGATAAATTATGAGTGAAATTCATGCATATTGATGAATTATGAGTGAAATTCATGCATATTGATGAGTATGAGAAAAATTCATGCATATTGATGATTATGAGTGAAATTCATGCATATTGATGAATTATGAGTGAAATTCATGCATATTGATGATTTGACCTTGCATGTCATTGACTGAACTTGTTAAATATTCTTAAATTATCAAGCTGTTGGATAAATTTGATTATGAGCAAGATCTATACATATTAGTATGGTAATTCTTGTATCGTATTGGCTGAGTTTGTTACCACTCTGGAGACTGAAATTCTAGTCAGATTTTGCTATCTTGGGTCAGTTCAGGTGAAATAGTAACTCATTATTTTCATTTCTCCTTCAAATACATTCCCAAGTCACTTTACATTAGGAATATTAGCCTGCTACCTCATGAATCCAGCCTACTAAATGATGACAATCATCTTACCCTATTTTAAATAGACATAGGGAAGTAACTCTTGCCCATTACCTCCCCTTGATACCATTATGTGTCACCAGTTTTAGCTTCGCCGCTGTACAGAGCACATGTCATACCGTTATCCTTTGACAATCCAGCCATTTCTGCATTCTAAGAGCCCAGCCATCATTCTTTTTGGATTTATTGTGTAGACTTATTGTTCTACCTCAGGTTGTACATTATTTTACGGTTTCTGCCAATGTTTGAGTTATTTGTCACTTTTTGGAACCTTGTCTTTAAGGCCTCATCCCACTGCAGTATTGTTGACCTATACAAGGTCATTTTGAGTCAGCATGAATTTTACCTTTCTTGCTTACTTCATTCGTTACAGAGTCTGTATTAGCGACAATATTTAGTGCTGCTTGGTATTTATGCTTGGATTATATATATTTCATGCTGTTTTGATAGTCTCATGGTTAATTATTACTAAGCATTTGTACATGAGTCCATTAGGGCCATAGGTTTATGATACGACACTTTCACTACCTGTTAGTGATGACCGTGTTTTAGCGACTTAGTAATTTCAAATACATTACTAATTTCTGCTTTAATTTGTTCTTTTTTTTGTGTCGTTTAAATGGAATGTCTTCCAAGTGTCTGAAATGCAAGAAATTCAAGGCCATGAGTGCACTCATGCCCCCAGCATTGCATGAAATGCACGTCAGACTCACTTTGTAATATATGTAGTGCTTGGTCTGAGAATACCTGGAAAGCAGTACTACAGAAAGCAGCAAAGGTGAAGGAAAGAAGGTCAAAATCACAAAGTCCTCAGCCGCCACCCCCAAATACACTTCCATGACATGCCTTGTGGAGGACACTTGGTCTCCCCCACCCCTTCCAAAGTTCTTCAGGTGCAACCCACAACCACAGTTACGTCAGGGGACAGAGAGGATACAGAAAGGGATTAGCTGTTGTTTTATCAGTTGTGTCATCTGGTGCAGCAGATGACAATGCAACTCCTTATATCTGGGCAAATTTTGCCCCTCTTTCCATCACTTGCTTCTACATGTGCATTGGGGGAATATTCCACCAATTTTAGGCAGCTCACAAAGCATACCGGTAAGTCCCTCCAGATGCCCAAGCATGACCTTTGGGCCTGTAAATCAGGGCACATGGCTTTAATGCCAGATCCGTTGGATCCATATAATGATACTGCTGCACCATTACCAGCCGTCCAGCTGTCCTGACATTACCAGCTGTCCAGTCAACACCAGCAGTTCAGCTTATGAAGCATTTCCAGCGTTCCAGTTGAAATGGTCCAACCAAACAGTTTATATGGGGATCTTTGTGATAGATTCGTTCGTCTATCTGGGCAATCGGCTTCATATCAATATTATACCAATGATTTCAATGAGAATTTGGTCCATTCTTCCTTACCTTTTTAGTTCCAGTACTGGTGATTGCTGGGCCAACTTTTATACTGCCTACTTCTGGGCCAACCACATGCTGTCTTCATCAGCTGGTGATGCTGGACTTTCAATTACTCACTGCCTACCCTTAAGTTAGAGCTAGTGACTTCGTCAAATACAACTGGTCGGAGTCATCGATGCCACCCGGCATGACTTATGCAGATCTACAAGCCAAACTTAAAAAGGACCCAGTGCACAGTCTTCTTCTGATCTGACTATGGAGCAAACTGAATTCAGCTTTTGGATCAGCTGCCATTGAGGAAATTTATTGGGTGTTGGCCATTTTGGAATGCCCTCCACCATTACCACTACACAAGATTACAAAGTCAAGGCATCATTAGATTTTGGGGAGGAGGAGGAAGAGATGCTATTTTTCTGGCTGAACCCAATGCCATGAGACCACAGCCAAACCAACATAAGAGGCATTCATACAGAGTTGAGAAGAAATAAACTTACTCTGCCTTCAAGCCTCCAAACCATAAGCATTGACATACACCCCACCCACTGCCTCCTGCAGATAGCCTACCCATGGGTGGCTGACTCCTGCATTTTCGGGCTCACTGGATCTCCCTCTTCACTCAAAATGGGTGGGTGATCCAAGTTATTTCAGTGGGGCTTCGGGTTTTGTTCACCCAACCCCCTCCAGTCTCGTCTCCCATCTTCATGGAAGTTCCAGCAGATCAGAAGGATGCCTTCCTTCAGCAGGAGATTCAGTTGCTTATCTCAAAGGAGGTGGTGGAGATTGTACAAAAGCCTTAATTCCCAGGGTTTTATTCATGGCTGTTTCTGATTCGGAAAGCAAATGGCAAGCTCAGGCCCATCATCGACTTGAGTCATCTCAACCGATTCAAAGATCAAAATGGAGACGGCGAGATCAATCTGCCTCTCTGTCAGACAGGGCAAGTATGCCATCAGCCTTGATCTGACAGATGTATACTTTCATGTCCCTATTTACCCCATATCCAGCAAGTTTTTCCATTTCACTTACTTCGACATCATTTGTAAATTCACTGTATTCCTCTTTGGTCTCAACATCAGCCCTGGGTTTTCACTCAGAATATAGATTGTGTCATCTCCCTGTTTCGGTCAGTGTCATCTTCAACAAAGGCAGCATACTTGGATGATATCTTCAAGAAATACATGGTAAGTTCTATTCTACTCCAAGGCAAGAACAATATACTTTCTGTTCTAGTTCTTCTTGGCTTTTTAGTGAACTGGGAAAAGTCAAACCTCTGTCCAAACCAGAACTTTGTCCATCTGGGTATGGAGTTCTTAACCAGCTGGAATGTGTGGATTCCTTGTGGTCATGTCACCAGAATCACCAAACTCATCGAGTCTGTTTCCAGCAAGGCTTGGATTTCAGCAAGTGAACCCTTGCAACTCCTCATTTTATTCAATGCGGCAGCAGATATGATCCTGCTTGGCTGCCTTTTATGCGCCTCTTACAGATGCCATTGCTGACACAATGGCACACTTTTTCATGTCCCCTCGATCAAGCCATCCTGATCATGCATGCAGAGTCAACCCTCTTGAGTTTTTACCTCATTGGTTTTGTGTTGCAGGGACAAACTTTGAATCTGGTAGGGCTTGTGGCAGCAGCACAGATGGACACCAGACCCAACTAGATCAATCAATACAGCTTGTTAGCTTCACTGGATTCACCAGTGAAAAACTTTTTGTAGGTATGATGATTTCAGCTTTATCTTCTCAACTGTAGATGAAAGTCCCAGGTCAAGGGATCCCAATCTGTGTTTCTTGGGACACCCGAGGTAGAGGTCGGATGCTCAGCATCCCCTTCTCCTATTATTAATTTTCCTAATGTAATGTGATTTGGGGAACGTATTCGAAGGAGAAAGCAAATTTTCAAGTAAATTATGTTTCTCTGAGAACACTTGCCCAATCAAATTACTTAAAAACCCTCCCAACCACCCTGCCATGTGAGCGTCCTCATTAGTATCTCACTCAGCTAAAAACTGGGGACACCAGGTGGTATCAAGGGGAGGTAATGGGCATGAGTTACTGCCCTTGGTCTATTTAAACTCGGATAATACGATTTTTGTCTTTTAGTAGGGCTGGATTCGCAAGGTAGCAGGCTATTATTCCTAACATAAATGTGATTGGGTAAGTATTCTTGGAATTTACTTAAAAATTTGCTTTCACCCAAATACACCAAGAAAGCAAAGTTGACTTTTTTCTCCAAGTCCACATCATCATCCCCTTTTGGCCTTTGAAGTGTTCAAGTTAAATAGCAACTCTTTTGTCTTTTTAAAACAATTTAAACATAAAACTGGCTGCATGGGATTTATTACACAGTAACATCTGGGGTGCTAAGTTTGTCCATATGTAAAGCAGTGGATTCACTTGTATGTCTGACAACTCAGCCAGTTTTACTATAAAACCTCTAAATTTTCAGCTTAATTATCTTTCACCCAGTTTTGTGAAGTTTTCACAATGATCCAAATACTGCCATCTAATCAAAGGTAGAATTTTCACAATAAAAACTCTAATTTTTTAGAAAATGCTTTGTTAATTAGTAGTTATCATTATCATTGGGTCAAGAAGCATAAAACTTTGGACTTTTCTTATTCAAGACCCATTTTATTTTTATGTCTTGGATGTTACTCATCCTGACCAGTCTCCTTGCCTGCATTGATTTATGACCTTTAAACTTGCTACATTTTCATGTCTCTCACAATAAAATGCACATCGACAGTACTTCATATTCTTCCATATCCAAAAATGTGTGTGATGGATTTTTAGTCTACCGGTATTAATTTATTATAGGGTTATAATGAGTTGCAATGTTGTTGTTGTTTTAACTAATGTTTTCTCCTGGACCATCTACAGCTTTTACCCCAGTTCTACATTTGATTAAATAAAAGTACAATATTGCTAAAATTTGCTTGAAAATTCTTCAGTTCTTTCAAATATTTTGAATTTTAAACAAGCCTGCCACACTGTCGTATCCATTTCCACTCAAAGTGTACAGCTTGGCTAATGTTAATTTCATGCAGAACCCTTTGGTAAACTTGACATGCTTGATCTTAATGCATGCTGGGATGCAGAATGGAACCGTATTTTAGACCGGGTGAATACTATACAAATGACTCATTTGCTAAACAGTTACTTAGGGGATGTTGACTGAACATTAAAAAATGGCTTACCTCTTTTAGTACAAACCAATTCATTCACATAAAATTACAAGAATTTTGAGGGTTCAGCATATTGTACTAAAACTTTGTGGGAATACTGTTGGTAAAACTGTTGACTTGAAATGGAGATGGGCATGGCAATGGCAAGACAGAAAGTTGGTTTAAGTATTTAAAATATTTGAAAGAAAGTAATCATTTTCATGCAGACTTTTGAAATATTGTACTTTTCTTTAGGCAGATGTAGATCGGGGTACAGAATGTGAGAGGTCCCAGAAAAAACTATATAATCAAGATTCGTAGGTAAAATGTAGTTTGGTGTTCAGTTTCTTTTATAGCTGATTTATGTAATGTACTTTGACATGAAATTGCCACCCATGCTAAGAAAATGTAAAAAGTGTTTGCAAATGTCGGTTAGCTATGTAATCTAAAAAGTATGTTTAGGCAGTTGCTGTTTGTACATTGACTATTTAGATTTACATTTGTCTATTAAAGGAATAAAAGGACAATAAATATGTCTGGGATACAGTATTTTCATATTAGGAACTTGTTTTCATATATGAGTAAAATTTTCAGTGTATACTAAAATTTATGAGAACCAGCATACATAAATTATACCTAATTTTTACACTTCATTTTGTGTATGTAAATCATTTCATTTGTAGTTTCTTTTATGTCAGTTTACGCAACAATGTACCAGAGCTTTTTTAAAGGTATTTTCCTATTTTCTTTTTAATTTTTTTTATACATATAATGTGGACATGATAATAAATCCCTATAAAGTTGCTTTAACATAAGATAGAAGCTATTTTTATGTGGTTGTAATCATTTTTAATTTATTGGTGTTTATCCATACTTCTGTGTTAAATTCTCAAAATCTCTAAAGTTCTGATTTATTTGGAATAAAGCTCAGATAGTTAAGGAAAAAAATGTCATGTCTTTTATGATTCTGATTTCTATCTGAACAAAATGTGTTCAATTTCTGGATTGCGTTTAATTTTGAATTTGAAATTCAAGGAAGTATATGGGTTATGGCAGGGTAATTCACCTCATCCAATGTTGCCAGCTGGTAAGTCAATATTTCATGAGGTTGACAGTAACATTTATACAGTATTCGGGTGCAAGAAAGGCGTTAAAAGAAATTTTGAAGTAGATTTATTAACAAATTTTAAACTGTTTTGCACCTTTGGGGAGACACATGATTGTTATTTTATTGAATGGTTTGGATAAAACTGATCCTGAATGAAATTTGAGTGATGAAGGCCTGCTGTAGCACTCACTTGATGTGCCCCCTAAATATAGTTTTTGGTAAAGGTCATTTATTATTCTATATTACATTCTGTTATTAAAATATTGATAAATTTGACTTATATAAGTCTTCGTTTTTTTGGTTGTTTTTCCTAGATTATGTACAGACAGTTAGTGCTTTTTTTCCTTCACATTTTGTAAAGTATGCTGTTGATGTGATTATTGAAATTCTTTTTAGTTGTATGATTCTGATTAGTGCTAAGCTAGTTTTTTTATGATCCTTACTTACTAATTTTCTCCATGATAACTCTGTCAGTAATAAAATTGCATCAATGCAAGAAACAAAACAATATATGGTCAGGTAAGTGTCCTTTATAGACAGGCTTCTACCCACATTTCAAGTTCAAGCATCAGTGTGTGTTCAGTTTGCAGTATCAGTATTTTTATTTTTGAGGTAAAGTTCTTTTTTCGTTGTAGGAAAAACAATAAATCTTCATCCACTTATATTGCATACATGATTTATTGGTGTGCATTTTTTGAGATGTACAGTCAACACAGTGCCGGATTAAGGCCTTCCAGGGTCCTAAGCATGGAAAATATTATGGTGCCCCCCCCCATGTGAAATTCAATAAATCATTATTTAAAGCTAAAAGGTAGGAAAATAGCAGTGTTGCCATGATACTGATACATGCCGATTGAAATGCTCATATATAATTCATTCAGTTTTATCATCAACAATAAATTTGAACTTTTTCTTGTGTCCCTGTTGGGCTGGTGCCTTAAGGACGTGCTTAGTGTGCTTAGCGGGTAATCCGGCACTGAGTCAACACCTAGTTTAGGTGGGCAAAGACCAGTTTAAGTTACAAGTGGTTTTTTATTCATAATCTCAGATACATGGATCCACCTTACTGAGGTGGACTCGAATATTGTGGATTGATTTTGCATTGTTCATGGTTTACTAAAGGATAGTATTCATGGTTGAAAGTTTTCAACAATACTGTTACATATTGATCAGATTTAGATGAAATTACATTTCCAAAAGTTCTTCCCAAGATCAGCGTTACCTTCATGTATATTTAGAATTTATTAATATGAGATATATAATTCAGATTTCCATGCATTTGTATTGTAAGATTTTTATGTTTATGGTAATGAAGTGTTCACATGGAACACATTTTTTTTCTGTTTGTTGCTTCAGTGTTTATTTTATTGGTAAACGTGTAAGTTTATTTTATCTTCAGTATTCATCTAGAACAACACTGATGACAAAACAATGTTAGGGTTTTGATGGCATGAAGTTATTCAAGCAGATTTTTAAAACTGGAGTTTTCATATTGTATCAAATCAATACATTCGTTTCTGACATGTTTTTAAAATCATGTTTATAACTGCTGCTTATATCCAGTGGCTGGCTGTTTATTATAATGTTAATGCCAGTAAATCAGGCTGAGAAGGGAGAAGCTTTTTCAGTTACCTGGTAACTTACTTGTGTATTACAATGAAAATATTTTGATACGATCATCAATTTGAATATTCATGTTTTCTTGTGAATTAATGAAGTTAATAAATAATAGACATGTTTATAATAGATATGTTCATGGCTATTTCATTTAAATATACATGGCACCCAGGGAAGGCAGATTTTATACAAATATATTGCCAAGATACTCTGATTACTCTTTGAGTTCATATGAAAATGATTCCAGATTCAAAATTACATCTATGGGTGACTACTCCATATGGAATGCGCCTTTCCTGACTCCCAAGTATGTTTTCCTGGAATAGGTCTGAAGGGATCTCAATATAGATATACAGGTATATATGTGCAATGTAAATTCTAGTTTATCTGTAAATATGTTATGGAATAATTTGCACATACATCTCCAGTTTGTGATAAAAGGTGAAAATTCACTGCCATATTTACCATGTATAGCATACACCCAGCTACACCAGGATCCAGATAATGTACTGCCAGATCTGGATCATAGCTGATGGCTTTAAATACTAGAAAGAACATCCTGCAGGCTTGGGTATGTAGAATAGATCTATAAGCACTCTGGTATATTATTAAAAGTGACTTGTGGAGTAGGGAAGCTATTGGTTGTGTGCGGACACACAATGGAAAAGGTTTTTTCTCCTATTGCCTCAGCACTAAGTAACTTACTTGTGTGCCATAAAACCGAGAACACCAAATCCAATAATATAAATAATGAAGAATTGACATTGATCTGTTGGCTTATTTTTCAGTGACTGATCAGAGTTAATGCTGTGTACGCAAGAAAAAATATTTCTTATCTGTACCTTTTAGCATCAGTGTTTCTGGTCTCAGTTTTACGCATCATCTCTGCTTGTGGCATGTTTGCAACTCAAACGTCTGCCCCCCTGTGAATTGTTGATGTGATGAAATTCATGAGCAGTATTTTGGTGTACTGGCTTTAGATGCTGTACATGGCTAATTTTAACATGATTTATTTCTGTGTTGCTCTTTTTCATTTAGGATAACATTTTTTGGTTTTTAAATAATTATTATCCATTTGTCTGTTCATTCTTACCAATGAACTCCTTTATTTGAGTGTAGAAAAACAGTCAAATGTAATGGTAAAATACACATATTTATGAGCATATATGTTGATGTGAGTTGATTATTGTGCCATTTAAGCTTTTTTTTCAATGTTTGTGCATGCTTTTTTTGGATGCAATATATTTTTTAGGAAAACCTTGTAAGCATGATTAAGCTCTTGCTTGGCATTTGTATTTATTTCATGACATTATTAGACTTTCATGCCAGGATGAACAATTTTCAAAATGTTTACAAGTTTATGTTTTTTATGCTTAGATTTTTAGTTTGCTGCAGGGCATACATGTAACACAAGCACCAAACTAATTGGGCATACATGTATCACAAAACACCAGACTTGTGGGGCATGCATGTATCACAAACACCAAACTAATTTTGGCACAAATGTATGACAAACACCAAACTTGTGGGGTATACATGTATCACAAACACCAAACTTGTGTTGCATACATGTATCACAAACACAAAACTAATTATGGCATACATGTGTCACAAACACCAAACTAGTTGTAGTTGTAAGAGCTTTTGCACTCAAAGCATAGAGTTTTTATGAAAATTTGGTCAATATTCTCAAAATATTCACACAAATTATGGTGTCCCCCCCATTCCACATATTTTGCTCTTTGGAGACCAATATTTATTATAATGTAAGCAAATTGGCTTTTTGAATGTTAGGGGCCATGTCTTTGTTGTGTTAATACCTGGAAAATCTGTGATGATGATGATGGGAAAGTGCATTTGCTATTGAATAATGATTTCACACTTTTTCTTGTAAAGTTTTTCATTACATTGGTGTAAGATAAAATAAATGTTTAAAAGTAAACTAGTTCTCTGCTCATCATGTTTGTCTTGTACTAGATTGTGCAGTCGTATTATTGGAGTTTACACTAGTTACCTCTTTCAGAAGGCTTTGCTCATGAGCCAGACTTCTGAATTCAGGAACAAGAAGGCTAATGATAGTATGTACATGCATCAGATTTATACATGTACATATTCTGTTTGTATTTTTGAGACCTTTTACAAAACAGGTTGATTTATGCAATACTGTATCTATATCAGATATGTAATAAACTACAGCAGTTAGTGATGGCTGCATCACAAACAGCCTGGTTCACTACAATTGGCTTGGCAGGGTTTTACAGAGAGAAACTTGCATTGGGAAACCAAGGCTAGGACAGGATGGGTATTTTGAGGACATAACATCTCTTAATTTGTGACACAAAATTCTGGAAAGTGTGTGTGTGGTTTCTGCAGCATTCCTTTATGAAGGATTGTTGCACTTAAACCAGATATTTGCAGCTGTATATCAACAAGACCTTAAGTTCGATTTCCAGAATTCCATAACATTATTTAGCATTTATGGCCTTTGGTTTATCTCCCTTCTAACTCAGTCTTGTACCAATTTTTATACTGATCAAAACCTTAAAAGAGTTTGATTCCTGGTGTTCTGTGGCATTATTTATAAGACTTATGGCTGCTGATAATCTATTCTCCTTTCATTTCTGCTGCATTATTTTACCAAAGATTGCAGATTTCAAACCATTTTGGCATGCAGCTCAACAGTTATGAGTTCTTGAAAGAGTTTACTTTCCAGAATTTGACCGCTCCTTTGGCCTACATGGTTAGAACGTCTGCTTCAGATGCAGGAGGTCACAGGTTCAAATCCTGACTGAATCTTACCAAAGACATATAAAAAATGGTACTAACAGCTGCCTCACTAGGCGCTCAGCTTTAAGAGGTTAGCGTTAGGACTGGTCAGCGTGGTGTCAGGATAATGTGACTGGGTGGGACATCATGCTACATGTCTGCAGCATGATCCACCAATGCTAGACCTCACTATAAGCTTCCACACTGCAGTCATCTTAGAGATGTGACTGGAAAATTATGTTAAAAATTTAAAGCTATGTTAAAAATCCAAATCACACACACACAGACATAGACACAGAATTTATTTCATTACATAATGAGAACTTAACTTAAAAGTTACTGAACCATATTAAATATAGTACAGCTGTTCGAAATCATGCTAAAACTTACTGTTTTTCTAAGAATAATTAGACCCACTAGGATTTTGCTGCTTACCAGAATATCAGGTCATATGAGATTATACCACTTAGGAGTGACAAATTTTTTTTTTTGCTTTGGACTGTTGCAAAAATCAGTATTGACTATGTAGAGTCTGCAGCAGTTAGCATCATTTTATTCATTAGGGTCTGTACAAAAATTTGAATGTTGTATTTTGGGTAATTTGCAGAAAAAATATATTTTGTATTACATGTTAATCTTTCTTCTAGTTCAAAAATATACTGCACAGGGTCAAGAATGAGAAATGATCTTATCCCCACATCTTCTGTGCCACAGCTGATTTGAAATCATTCTTAAATGCAACAATTGTGGTTTTGATTAAGAGAATGTGTACGGGAACCCAGCTATGACTCCTCATCATCTGGTATACTGGTAATTTTAGCTCTGCTGACCATCCACTAGAACTACCTACTGTCCATTATCCATCATCGGTTTGTTATTGTTACTCCTCCTAAACTTATTTTAAGATTGCCACGTAACAAACAATAAATATTCATTTCAAGGTCTGGTTGGTCCTAAATAAAAATGGTGCTGCTTGGACAGACAGTACTGCTACCACAGTGACCATCTAGAAAATCTTCTTATCATTACTCATGAATGGATGTTTATATTAACTCCAAGTTAATATGGTGTCTAGTGGGTCCCAGATGAAAATGGTACTGATTTGACATCAAATATGACAGCCTCAGCAGATATCTTGACAATTTTGCTATTGCAACTCCTCTTGAACAGAAAGTCATATAAAAAATGTTCTCAGCAGAAGAATTCTTATGGTGTCTAGTTGGTCATAAATGAAAATTGTGCTGGACTGACATCCAATATGGCTGCCACAGCAGCCATCTTGAAAATATTGTTATTGCAACTCATTCTAAACGAAAAGTCAAAAGGAGATTGGGTTTTTACCTGATGGCCAGCTATGGTATCTAGTTGGCCCTAAATAAAAATGGTTCAGATCTGACGTCAGATATGGCCTAATATATTGCAGAGTGTCAGGAAGTGTAGGTACAGGAAGGCACTGTGAGATATACATCCCACTTATCATGCACTGGTTGTGCATGCTTGGAAGGATGTCCAATTTGTTGTCTGTGGACAGACCAAGTATGGGTCTTGATATAAATTTGCCATACATATACAGGGAGAAATAAGGGCCCCGCTTCCTTTAAGTCATCACTAGATTGCCCCTTCATTTTCAGGAGGTGTCTGGATCTCCTCATATGTTAGGGAATTCAGCTAACCTGTGGGATGGGAATGTACTACTGCGATCCTTGTGGTTCAGAGATCATGCAGAGGCCAAGGATCCCTGACACTGGTGATGAATCCTTCAATACCAGTGAGTGATCCTTGGCCTAGATATTCAAAGTGCCTGAAAACGTATCATGCCTTGCAGTCTCAGACTTGCAAGACCCTCTCAAGGTCGGTGTCTCTGTGACAGATAAGCAAATGCTTGCCTGAAGGGGAAAGGCAGCGATCTTGCTCTGTTGGATCTCAAGTGGTCTCATCTGTCAGATCTTCATCACCTGACTAGTCAGCAGGCTGCACTCCACCAGTCCTTAAACTTTGCTGGGCTTTTATTATTGGTTTTGGGACAGGAATAGAGCCAACGCCCTACGGATGGGGATTGGATCAGCATACCTCATTTCCATTTTCTCTTTTTAATTTTGACGGGATGTGGGGATGTCCCTTACTGGGAAGTGAGTCTTGTTGAACCCTATGACGTCATGGAAGACCTGTCTTGGTTTCAAGGTAGGGCGGACGTGACATGAAATGGACCTGCTTCGTTACTTCTGGCTTTGTTAAAAACGAAAATGCAAGAGGGGACCGCCGCTTGCCTCAAAGTCGGTCGATCGCATTCACCTTGAAGGGCGGCTAATGTTAGTCCCATCACCCGACCTCAGTGAGCGGCTAAGGGACCACTGAAAGTCCATTTCGACGACTCTCTCGTGAGGGAGATAATTTGAAGGACAGTCCAGCTCTCCTTGATACTGGGCTGAGGACGACGACGTCTCTTCCATCATGTGGACTTCGATGAGTTCCTAGAACCGGCGGCAACGGTTCGTCCCCCTCCATTTGGGTTGCCTGCTCCTTGCCACCTCTGAAGTCAGGTGTTGGAGAAGGAGGAGGTTTGAGAGTTTCCATGGAAGAAAAACAACTTTGAAGGCCTTGGAGACTAAGACCCGTACTCTAGTTACGATCGTCTGGCATGCCGATCTGCTTTGGCGGCCTCCTTTAGTCTCTTGAAGGAGGACCCGTTTTCTCCAATTGCGCATGAGCACTTGCTGAACGCTTTGCATATCAGTGCGCTCTTGGCGGAGCTTCTTCACCTCCGCAATGATTGCCGCATTGAAGATGTCTAAGGTCATGCTGGATCATAGCAAGAAGCTCTTAATTGCTGCGTCTCTTGAGGCGGAGATAGCGCTTCGGAGGTCTTTTTCCATTCGTAGCGTCTAAGATTCGGCGAATGTGGATATGTGAGAAAGCTTGCCAGTAGCTTCTCGTGGGTCGGTGGTTCTTTCCGCGGATTTCCAGGTTTCTTCCTCCACCATTAATACTGGCCGCCATGTATAGCCTATCGTGTGCTGAAAAATGGCGTTAAGCCCCACAACAACAACAACAACAACAACATTCGTAGCGTCGGTTTTTGAAGGATCAACACATTGGCAGCGATTCTGGGCTCCTTGAAACTGACCCTTATCGCCCTATGGTGGGGGCAAAAACTAATTTTAATTATGCAGTGCTTGCTCTGAAACTAGTTAATCATGCTTTGCAGATTCTACTCTGTTTGCTGAGTAACAATTTTGTCAGGTAAAAGTTCATGTGCAACTACGTAGTGTAATGTTTACGGGCCAGATGAAATGAAAATGGAATTATATGATTTACTACTTATTTAGTACCCACGGTTTGATAGTGGATCAATAACAAACCTCAGTAACATTTTCCAAAACATGATGTAATCAACAGTAACACCAGAGGTTTATGTTGCATGGTAAATTATGGTGATTTTTTTTCAGTGGACCTTGGTCTGCAGATAATTGCAACGATATTTATTAGCCAAAAGTGAAAGCATTTAGTAATAGGAGTTTGATTTTACCTCTGTATTGTGTAAATAATTTTGTCCGGTAAAAGTTCATATGGTATTAAGTAATCAATTGTGAACTTGGTAAAAATGGAATAATTAGCTTCACAACTTCTCAGATGTCCATGTTTGATGGCGTGACTATTAATGACATTTAAAATAACTTCTTTTAAAGCATGCAGCTGTGAGAGTAGATTGTGTGTGCTGAACTTTAAACAGATCTTGCAGTTTTGTTTTGCTCGACATATGTGTGTAATACATACGTTTTTATTAGCTGAAAAAATCTAAATCATTTCTGGCATTGGGTTTTATGCTATTAATGTCTTGTCATTTTGTATTTTTAGTTGTGTTGATTTTCGTGGTTTCTAACGACTTGCTTTGTATGGAGTTTTTCATTTCATCAAATTTATGGACAGAAATAACTTTACTTCATGACCGAATGAACCAGATACACAAACCTCTACATCACCTTCTATTACATAATAGATCGTGCTGTTCGAACGTTGTAGACTGATCTATTGACTTTTGTAAAGGAATCTTTTAGAGTCGTTTGTTAATCTTGGGTTCATATTTATTTTTTCTTCATCTTCCATTTGTTTTAATATATAGTTTAGAAGGTTAGATCAATATAAATTGTAATCGGATAAATTTACTTGTAAACGGACTTTCAAGTATACTTAAGTACTGAAGAATATTTTGAAATTTATTTGGGTAAATAAAAGAGATTGATTTCAAGACATGTTGTCTATGTGGAGAATAGAAGCTGTGTAAATATGGAACAAAGAAAATGAAGGATGCTTGCATTAATAGTATAACGACAACGGTGAGCACGTAAGTAAATACAACTGGCAAAATACCAAGACGATGAAACCTTCAGGCTAATTCACAATACAAGAATGAGAATTTTACAATCATTTAAGCAAAACTTAAAATCAGATTTTAAAAAATGCCCGGTTTTCCATTTATTGTTTAATTTTTACAGACGTTAGCAAACTTTTAGCAAATATGAACTTTTCGTTGTAGGTGACCTTCGCATTGATTACTTGTTCATGACTTTATTTGTCACATCCCGAGCAGCAGAAAAAAAGTTTCTACTGGTCAAACACTGGGTATATGATTGAAAGTGAAAACATAACTTTTGAAAAACATATACAGTACCTTTTGAAGATGAATAGAATAACATATAAAATAAACTTGTGTCATTCAAGATGACTAACTTTATCAATGATGTTAATTTCTTTTAACAATATTCATTAGTCATTTTTATCTCTTTTGTCAAATTTATTTTCCTTGTGGAATTTTATTACATGTTAAGCAGTTACTCCTGTAATAGCAACTATTGTAAAAAGTGCGGTTAAAAGCATTAGTTCATCCCCTACAAAGAAACCGGTATACGTTATTTGATTAGCATTATAAGACGATTTTTAAACACCTTATTTTCTGATACCATTTTGAAATCAATATGTCTGAATGTTATCAAGCACTTAGTTAAGAAAGAGATAATCCCAGTTTGAAAATAAAATCAGTAAAGTCTGTAATAATTCGGTTTGAAGTCATGTAGCCATCTTTCATTGTATCTGATGTACTGTCTAAGCTGTCGATTGGAAGAAATTCGTTAATCAATAGCGTGAGTATAAAAGCCCCGAAAATGACGTGAAAATCTTGGCAGGTATGGCATTGTCAAAGATTTCATACTTTTTATTTGTTTCTCGTCCATTTGTCAACTCTTTTTCAATTTCAAACATTTATCAATTATCAGTTTATATGTTGTATTTGCACTAGTTATGTTCAACTGCTTCAGTTGATATAGACAGCTATGCTTCATCCATTTCATCGCTGTTTAAATGCACTAAAAATGTTTGAAGGTGGTGATGATTTTGGAGCTTTTGTAACGTATGTATGTCCCGAAGATCTACATATACATATAAATCTATATATATATATATATATATATATATATATATATATATATATATATATATATATATATATACCTTTACCCTCATTTGCGCTTCAGAGACCTCTAGACTTTTTAATTTGACCCCCAGTTTTGACACCAAGGGGAATTTTGACTCTCAATCTTGCACCCCTAGGGGATATACTGTTATAGCTGGGTTAGAATCTCCGTAGAGTAGGAATTAAATTCTCTAACCCGCATGATAGTATTGTTACAGAACTTGCCTTCTACTCACAATAGGAAATATAAGTCCAGTATTTGTTATAAGAAATTGGGTTTATTATGCACGAGGCTGGTAAATGGAGATAAATACATTTCTCCTGTTTTCTTACACCCTGCAAATACAATAAAAAATACATTTACTACAACTATTAATAAACAATACCGTCATCAGTGCATTATTGTTCTGCATGTATACATTGATTCAGTTTACAGTGCATTCAATATGAATGACTTACTACCCCATATATTTATTAATTATCCAGCTAGAGAAATAGTGGACCAAATAAACCTAAACACAAAACAGTCTGTGTGTAGAGCAAAAGTAGAGAGCAGACAGACAGACATACAGACAAGCCTTTCGACAGAATGATAGGCTCAGAAAAGAATATGCAGGTTGATAACCTATTAAAGGTACTAAAATACTTCAACATATATTTCAGAGAAATATACAGAGTACATATAAAATAAACTGTTACATTAACCATATTACAAATCTATTTACCTTACTATATGGGACAAAGGTCAAGTCACATTTTCCTTGAAGCAAAATAATCATCAGGCACTTTTCTTACTGCAATCTCATGACCATCACTATTCAGAAGCTCCAATGGAATGACCACCACTAATATGCTGTTCATGCTATCTTGTTTATACAGACAAGTAGCAAACTAACCAATCAGAAACCACCGCTCTGGTGTCCTAGTGGTAGAGCGTCCGCCTCGGATACGGGAGGTCGCGGGTTCGAACCCCGGCCTAGTCATACCAAAGACTTTCAAAAATGGTACTAACAGCTGCCTCGCTTGGCGCTCAGCATTAAGAGGTTAGTGTTAGGACTGGTTGGCCTGGTGTCAGGATAATGTGACTGGGTAGGACATCATGCTATATGTCTGCGGCATGATGCCCCAGTGCTAAACATCACTATAAACTGTCACAATGCAGACATCGTACCGATATGACTGAAAAATTGTTAAAGCTACGTTAAAAATTTAAATCTCACACACACACACACACACACACACACACCAATCAGAAAGTTGCTTACTACTTGTCGTATAATAGAACAACTCAGCATGAGCAATAATCAGGGTAGCTTCATTGCTCAGAGTGAACAAAACTCGAACAGGGAATCCTGGTTCAAGGTTGCCTAATTGGTTAAATATGTGTAAAATGAGAATAATACAATAATTGCAACTGATGACTTTATTTCACTTATTAATGAACATTAATTACATAAAATAATAAAATACCCATTTCTGCCTAATTAAAACATGAATATATAAAATTATAAAATATATCATCCTGCTACAGTATTATTTGTATTAAATATTTATTCCGCCTACCATTATCAAGCATTCTCCTATAGAATCCAGGGAAAGCACTTTCAGATCTCTCTGGTATATATTTATAATTCTCTCTCTCTCTCTCTCTCTCTCTCTCTCTCTCTCTCTCTCTATATATATATATATATATATATATATATATATATATATATATATATATATATATATATATATATATATACTATATACTATATATTGTAAGGGTGCAAATTTCTGTCGATCTATGAAGAACACATTAAGTTGGACAGGTGAACGATTAATTAAATTTATGGGGACTGGCGCGTATTTAAATCGCCGTAATGTACTGATTGACAAATGTCACTGTCATGGAAGCAGTGGTTCTTAATTAAGCCTTCGTTTATTTAACTGAAAAGGATAGGGGTTAACTTCCGATCTGTATGGAGAACTGTCAGTTTGAAATTTTCCAGGAATCAGTATTTGGTAATCTGAGGTTGTCAGGCGGACTACAATTAACTATAATTCGGATTGGTTACGCTGAAAAAGGGGGCGTGATTCCACATGAAAACTCTCGGTTTAAATGTGCTTATCGCAACACTTTTAGTCAGTCGACACCATTTTCTGCAAGAGAAAACAAAGGTAGAGGACTCCGGGTCGAATTTAGAAGAAATTCACTCGTAATTAGGATCCAAGGGATTGGATGTCTGGAAAAATCTACGAACTCAATTCTAGCGGTAAAAGCTTGATGACACAAGGTATTTTGCGTCAGTCTCACATAATTTCTTGATATCCATATGATGATTTGTTGATTAATTTGCTTATATTTGCATGAATTATCTGGTTAGATTCGTAGATAAATTTTCTTGATATGAATACAACTGTGCGAGTTCATCGATATGAATCTGTACAGTGATATTCTTTATATAAGTTTGATGAATGGTTTGAACGTATAGTCTCGTTTGTTATAGGTAAATATGTATTTAGAATTGCATGCCTTACTTTAGTGATATGAGTTACGAGAATCCGTGTAAATTCTCCAATTTAGATAATGTCACATATGATAAAGACTTGAGTGCATACTGACTGAAATTAACGTGTTAAACCATGTGAAATTAATGTGTTAAACCATGTAGTGAGGTTTCATATATGCTAGAGACTTGAATGTGTGTATTCGCTATTAATACCGTAGTTGAATCATGGAAGGAATTTCATTCATTCGTTTGTGTAATTAAGTCGGGACCGGAACTGATGTCTCGGGGTGTTGTTACTATAAGCCAGTTGAAATAGCCGTTGGGAAGTACATTAATCTTAGGGAACTAGGTTTGTTTATGGTCTGCCGTGTTTAGTTAGACCAGATGGCCGTTGGTGTCTGTTTGAATTCCGAGAGAACTTATCTGACATTAACGAGAGAAGAAAGTAATGATCTCTTCCCAGTAGGGTACCTAACAGAATACTCAGGTTGCCACTTTGTTTACTTTTGCAAGGTGAGATAGCTCCACGTGACGTATCCACGGGACGTATCCACGGGAAGTATTCACGTGACGTATCACGTACTTACAAAACCAAAGTGACCACACAAAGTTGGAGGCCGAAAGAGGCGGGACACCTGAGAATTTGGGAAAAGGGAAAGTGGAAAGGACCCAGACTTACATGCACAAGGAAGTCAAAAGAACAGTCGCAGCGAATTTGGACTGAACCAGAACCATCAGGTTATGAATCTGTACAAAGCAGTGATTTCGATCTTTTCACTCGATTCGATGATGAATTAATTATATCGCTTAACAGACCGGCTATTTGTATAAGCATATTTGTATTTGAAATTCGTTGAATAACTTAAATCAAAATATGTATCTTTCTAATGTAATGCATTATCACAATTGTTTATGAATTTTATTGTTTATGAATTGTTGATTAAATTTTATGGTTTGTACATGTACTGTGGCTCGTGTCATTCTGTTTTATATATCTGCTCAGATTTTTATCTATTCCATATATAAGTTTCACACTTTATATTGATATTTACTCGTTCCGGGCAAATTACACCGTCGGCGATCACCCTCTAGATAACGATAACCAAAATCATACAACCCACCCCAACAAAGCTGGGGGACTT
>JAECUM010027043.1:0-26084 GCA_016617855.1 Megalonaias nervosa | reverse complement strand
ACTGACTAGACATTGATAAAAGCTTATTTATTGTCAACAAAATCTTCTTTAAAGATCTCTCTGACCATAGAATAATTATCATTGGAATATAGAACACTACTTTCATGAATGAACGATCTTATGTCTTTTCTAGGTATGTCGATTATATAGATGTATTCATCTCTGCATGTATTGAGTAGCAGTCCATCATATGCTATTATATCACTTACCTTTTCCAAGGAATCTAATTAAAGACTTTGTGAATCAATGTGCAAAGCCAGCTTTATTTTTCATTTAGGCAATAGTTGACTCCATTCTTCAGTCATCAAGGTATTAGATCACAGATTTTTTTCTCCACCAAATTTCGGTACGTCCTTAAATAGGCATGCGTGATAATTTAAATTTTTTTTTAACCTACCTCTAGGAAGAAGTGTAGAGCTCTT
This sequence comes from Megalonaias nervosa, assembly GCA_016617855.1. NCBI lineage: Eukaryota > Metazoa > Mollusca > Bivalvia > Unionida > Unionidae > Megalonaias > Megalonaias nervosa. The sequence continues at coordinate 25,662 of JAECUM010027043.1, read as the reverse complement.
GTACTACCTCTGGCGCGTGCTTTGGTGTCCCCACATATAAAAGCATATTCATATAAGCAGTCTCAGTGCATCATAGTGACTCTTTCTTTCTGCGTCCTACGCAACAGTTAGAAGTTGTTTTCATAAGCCTACCCTCTGGGTAGGATACTAACATTGTACATACGTGCAAGGGGCAGATTGAAGGCGGAGAAAGCGAAACAGTTGCTCCAGGGCCGCAGCAGCGCAGTGAAATGTTTTGGGATGGTGTGGGTGGCGCTAATGTGAGTGTCTCCTTCCAGTGAGTAGCCCCTTGTACTCATCTGTATCAGTTCTCCTTCTCTCTCTTCTCCTTACCACCTGCCCTCTTCCTGTGCTGCTCCTTATACTATTCTCCATCTCCTGCAATCTTCCTGTGTTACTCATTGTACTCCGCTACTCCTTCTTTCCTTCTTTTCCTTCTTGAGAGTTAGTCCCGTCTCTACCTGAATACTGGGTGCTTCCTGTAGAAAATATAAGGGACGTACATCAGGTTCTCCCTATACTCAACTCGTAATCTACCACTCTCTCAAGGACTTCTCATCAGACAAGTGGCGAACACTTTTCTAGGCCCATATCACACTAACGCTTCTCATTCCATACACGCCTTGCCCTACATACGATAATATTACTTAACGAAGTTTCGTAACACACGCACACACATCTGTTACATTCCGACACGGCGATCTGCCGTTGTTACTGTAATCATTCACATTGCCTGTGTCCTATGAATAATAGAATGCTACATAGAAAAACTAAAATACATATGCATCCAAATTCACTCTGTCTACATATATTAATAAATGCAAATACACATCCCAATTCATTTTCTAAGAGATTCAACACTATGAAGAAACATTCAGTAATAATTCTACGACATGTTATGTTCCACGTCCTACAAAAATATGTATACGTTATAATGCACAATCTAACAAATTCCTATTTACTCAAATCAACACAAATATTCGACTGAGATATTTCCTACCTGTAGAAGCTTTCTATTTCTTTCACAGTTCAATTATTTTTTCCCTTTTTTACTAGTCTCTCGCTCGGATATGTCCTTTGCCCCAGAATCCTTTTGATAATCTACTCGTAGAGATTTCCCCAAATGTTTTCTTTTTAAAATGAGCTGGTGATTGACCTTACCAAGGTCGGCTCAGCATGACTCCAGTCTACTCCCCACATCAAACAAGAACTGTCACCAATGATTAATAGGTACCAGCATCAGAGTATGTAATACAACTTGGTATTAAACTGTGTCAGTTAGAACAACTGACATACATTAAACATAATACAAGAGGATGCAATACAACATGGTATTAAACTGTGTCAGAACAACTGACATACATTAAACATAATACAAGAGGATGCAATACAACATGGTATTAAACTGTGTCAGAACAACTGACATACATTAAACATAATACATGAGGATGCAATACAACATGGTATTAAACTGTGTCAGAACAACTGACATACATTAAACATAATACAAGAGGATGCAATACAACATGGTATTAAACTGTGTCAGAACAACTGACATACATTAAACATAATACAAGAGGATGCAATACAACATGGTATTAAACTGTGTCAGAACAACTGACATACATTAAACATAATACAAGAACAGCATTTATGCATTGTCCATCAGATACATTTAGTTCCTGTTGATTACCACTTATCAGTAACTTCTGTGCGAACCATTGATATTTACTTTTCTCAGAAAGAAATTTACTGTTAGTCAAAACTTTGAAGGACATATCTGTCATCGATCAAAACTGATAGAAAAGTATTTTCATGAGAGTTTCATTTGTTTCATAAGAGTTTCCTTATTCAAGGCATTTATATTTTAACGAGGTGGCTTTTTGCTCATAAAAAATAAAAATACAGTTTACATATTTTGTATCTGAAAAAAATAATCTGATACTGATTTAAATCAACATAATTATTTCAGTGTGTTTCTTTAGTTGGTGACAATACAGTAACATAAATTTAAACAGAGAAGCAATAATGGAAATTAGACTGCCTACCCAAAATACCCTTCTGTCTGTTAACCAAAATATGAAATAATACGTATGGGATAATTGATTCAGTCTATCAAAAAGGTCTACTATTATTGAATGTTGTAGAAAAAATACTATTCTAATAAACGTATTCAAACATTGAATTTGGAGTACTGCAATTACTGAAAGTACGCATACTTTCTGACAGCATACATCAACATGCCCACTCCATTCTCGACTTAATTCTATAATTAAGTAATGTGACACAAATGCTTCAGATTCAACTGAAAACACACACACACACACACACACACACACACACACACACACACACACACACACACTACATAACTTGCTGTATTAGCTTAACAGTAAAGATGAACAGTAGGAACACAAACATCACGAATGAAAAAGATTTTTAACTTTCCAAATCAATATTTTGCTTAATTAAATGTTCTTGTTATATATATATATATATATATATATATATATATATATATATATATATATATATATATATATATATATATAAGAATTGACCTTGAAAACTTGAAAGGTCCAAAACTCGCAGAAGCCTTCCATGCAATGATAGGTGGTACATTTGCACCTTTGATAACCCTGGACAGCCAAGACACCGACTTAGAGACTTTAACAACCACACTCAACACAGCTGTGACTAGAACAACTAGCGAGATCATTGGCAAATATCGTCGAACAAAGAAACATTGGATCACAACAGATGTCCTTGAACTATGCGACAAAAGAAGAGAACTAAAAAAGGGAAAAAGACATCATGAAGGAGCTAGAAAATAAAGAGAGATAGCATGATCCGGAAAAGCAAGAAAAAGACAAAGGAATCCTGGATAGAAAGACACTGCAAAATCGAAGAAAGTCTGATTAGAAATGACAGAAAAATGACATATCAACTGGTGAAAGAGCTCACAACCCATAAACAAGGGAAAACTACCACCATCCAAGACAAATCAGGAAAATGCCTCACAGAAGATCAAGAGATCCTGAAGCGATGGACAATACTGCTCAGAATTGTACAATCATAGACCCAAGGAGATCCAGCAGTACTAAATTGACCTCAGGCAGAAGAAATTGATGACAACCCCATTCCTTGTGAAGAAGTAGAAATTGCGGTTAGGTCACTAAAGAGAGGAAAGTCAGCCAGCATTGACAACATACAAGCAGAGCTCATTCAAGCAGGAGGAGAAGAGATAATCACAGTCCTACCAACAATCTGCAACAAGATATGGCAGACAGGAGAATGGCCCACCACATGGACTCAATCTTTGGTCATCATGCTCCCCAAGAAAGCAGCTATGTCAAAACTACAGAACCATCAGTTTGATCAGTCACCCGAGCAAAGTTATGCTGAACATAATTCTCAACAGACTGAGAGCATGCAGGCTTCCGAGCAGGAAGCAGTACCACCCAACAAATCTTCAATCTCAGACTCCTTTGCGAGAAATACCTTCAGCATCAGCAGAATCTATACCACATCTTTATAGATGTCAAAAAAGCCTTTGATAGGGTATGGCAATGCTGGTTATGGGCAACTATGAGGAAGTACAGCATCACCTCAAACCTGGTGCAGGTTGTTGAGCACCTCAATGACAAGGCCACCAGTTCTGTCCTCATCAATGGCAGCAGAGGAGATTGGTTTCGAACAACAGTTGGAGCCAGACAGGGATATATACTGTCACCTACATTCTTCAACATTTTCCTGGAAACGATCATGGAGGATGACTTGCATGACCACAAGGGCACTGTCAGCATCGGAGGAAGAACAATCACCAATCTCAGGTGATATTGATGGTTTAGAGGAGATGAAAAAGAACTGGCTGACATGGTTGAGCGCCTCGACACAACCTGCACAGCATATGATATGGAGATTTGTTATGTATATTTAATTTAATTTTTTGTTTCTTACTTTTAATTTTTAATTCCATTACATGTTATTGTAATGTAACTTTGTTTACTGGATTTGACGTTGTCCAGAAATTCAGTTCAGTTCTGCTTGACCTGTTATTTTTTTATTTCACTGATAAACAACCAATAATAGAAACACTGTATCTAGATTCTGACCTTGTCTCCAAAATCAGTCACACTTATGGTAAACAATTTTGTTAAAATTTATTTTATCTTTCTCGTTGTAAGAATTGTTAAGTTGAATCAAGGTCATACCTGGAGTACGTGACGGGTAGCATATATCCATTGTTACAAACTTCTATTTTTTTCCAGAAGAATAAACTTTTGACCCTCATCCGGGAATCTTTTTTACGTCATAATTAGCGTATAACTGTTGTTTTTGATAGATGGTTTCTCAGTCGGGCTCCAAACAATTGACACGTTAAGTTGTTGTGGTCAGTTTGAGTTGAATTTTTATTTTATGGAAATCAAGTGATTTTTTCCCCTGGAAATACATAAGTGCTGCTACAAAATTCTTAGATAAAGACATTTATTGAAATTTATACGGAATTCAAAACTGGAAAAATATTTTCTGTGATTCAACAAAGGATTGTTGTTACAGCGACACTTCGCAGACAACTACAGACGTCATCGCCTTCCATTTTGTATTTCATCGGGACTCGAACTCTCATTCAGGACATTTTTAATACTAGGACTTCTATTTTTTAATTCTGGGATTATTTTTGGATTTGATTTGTAAAACCGTAAGTTCTTTTTTCTTAATTTTTCACTTGGTATTCTAGGGAAATAAATTGTTTAATTTTACAAAGCTTGTTGTCTTCAATCTTTTCTGTTACTTATTTGAGGAGCATAGACTCGTAACAGACAATTTGGTGCTCGTCCTTCGGATATATGAATTTTGGCTAAAATATTTTAGAAAACTTTGTTTTTTGAAATTTAAATTCACCTATGTTTTGAAATTTTTTAAAACCCAAGTATTATTTCACAGTTTAGAAGTCTTTAGTGAAATCAACAGATTTTTTTACAGTGTGATCAAAAGTGAAGAACTTTCTTTCAAATCCTACCCAGGAACATTTGCAATTCTTGAATAAAGATGAATTGCTTCAGCTTGCCAGAAAATATGATCTTTCTGAGGCAATGGCTTCTTTAACAAAGCAAGAAATAAAAAACATTTTGGTCAAGTATTTGGTGGAAAAGTGTTTTGGATAAAAGTGCTTTGGCTTTGATCAGTAAGTCTGTATCAGACTGACATAAAAAATAAAGGAATTAAAATTTAAGTTCAAGATGGAATTTGAGTTTAGAAAGCTTGAACGTCAGAAAGAAGAAAAACAAATGCTGTTGGAGAAAGAGGAGAGAAATAAACAAATGCAGTTACAATCGGAGAAAGAGAGGAGAGAGATAAAAAGAAGAGAAACAAATTCAGTTGCAATTTGAGAAAGAGGAGAGAGAGAGAGACAGAAAGAAGAGAAACAAATGCAGTTACAAATGGAGAAAGACGAGAGAGAGAGAGAGAGATTCAAATGCAAAGAGAGAGGGATGAAAGAGAATTTCAAATTAGGTTAAAACAATTAGAGCTAGCAAGTGAAAAGCACATTCCCACTTTACATACAAATTCAAGTTTTGATCTTACTAAGAATACCAGGTTAGTGTCCACTTTTAGAGAAAAAGAAGTAGATCAGTATTTTGTACATTCTGAGAAAATTGCTGAAACTTTCAAGTGGCCAAAAGAGTACTGGACTCTATTATTACAATGTGTACTTACTGGTAAAGCTCGTGATATTTACATTTCACTGTCACTACAGCAGAGTGCTGACTATGATGTGGTTAAGGACTGTATCTTGATGGCTTATTAGTTAGTCCCTGAGGCTTATCGACAAGATTTTAGGAATTCCAGAAAATCAACTCACCAGACCTCGGTGGAATTTGCAATGGAGAAAGCACGACAATTTGATATCAGGTGCACTTCTAGAAAGGTTAATAAAGATTAAGAAAATCTCAGACAACTCGTATTAGTTGAAGAGTTCTAGAACTGTGTCCATAGTGACATTAGGATTTATCTTGATGAGCATAATGTCGAAACCTTAGAAAATGCTGCTCGTGCTGCTGACGAGTATTTCTTAGCTCATAAAGTTTATTTTGTAGGCAAGTCTTCCACTCAGCAGTCTTCTGGTAAAAAATTATTTCAGCCTAATACGAGCCCTTCTAAATTTCAATCTGGCACAACTTTTAGAAATTAAGCTTCTAATAAGCTTCATCAAAAATCCGTATCTCTTCCTACGTGTACCTATTGCAAGAAGAAAGGATAGGTTATTTCTGATTGATACAGATTGACAAATAAGCATCAGAATCAAGACAGATCTATTCCAAATGCTCTTATTTCTAAGAGGTCAAGGTCACGGTCATGTATTGAAAGAAATACATTTCTTGGGTCTAATAAACCCCAGTCCGATTTTATTATGGAGAATTATGAACCATTCGTGTCGATGGGTTCTATATAACTCTTGGGTGATTCGGCCACCCATCCCTATTAAAATGTTTAGGGACACAGGAGCTTCTCAGAGTCTTTTACTATCAGGTACTTTGCCTTTTTCTGAGAAGTCCTCTTTTAATGAGAGTGTTCTTCTTTAGGGAGTAGAGTGGGGCTTTGTTAATGTTCCTCTCCATTGTGTAAATTTGTCATCAGACTTAATCTCAGGACCTGCGACGGTCGGAACAGTGTATTCTATACCCGTTGAGGGCATTCATTTATTACTAGGCAATGATCTAGCTGTAGATAAGGTTGTGGTTAATCCACTTGTAACTGACAAGCCTTGTTTGGATCAGAAAGTCGGTCCTATTGAAAAAGAATTCCCTGATTTATACCCAGCTTGTGCAGTTACTAGAACTATGGTAAAGAAAGCTCTTGAGAATGATGTTGATCAGGACAGTATTCCTTTAGCTGAGACATGCATTAGTCAGTCGTTTGATGAGGTCACTTTCCATCGTTTATATCAATCAAAAAGTATTGATCACAGTAATCCTCTTTTAACTACTCATTCTCTTTATTCTAATCAGGGTGACAAGCGAGAATCACTTGTCATCGGACAGGAAAAAGATCCTGAGATCTCCTGTTTGTTTCAGAGGGTCATTAGTGAAACTGAAGCAACTGAAGTATCTGTCTGTTATTTCATTAAAAATGGGATTCTTATGAGAAAATGGAGACCTCCCGAGGTACTTGCTGGTGACGAGTGGTCAGTGAACTATCAGATTGTAGTTTCAAAATCTTACAGACACGAAATACTTAGTCTGGCCCATGAAACTCCTTTTGGCTGGTCATTTAGGGATTAATAAGACTTATCACAAGATCTTGAATTACTTCTATTGGCCAAAAATTAAAAGTGATGTTTGTAAATACTGCAGATATAGTCATACTTGTCAAATGGTAGGAAAATTCAATAAGAAGATACCTAAGGCTCATCTGCAACCTGTTCCTGCATTTGACGAACCATTTAGCAGAATAATGGTAGATTGTGTCGGTCTCTTACCAAAGACCAAGTCAGGCAACCAATACTTGTTGACCATCATGTGTGCGTCAACAAGATTCCCAGCGGCAAATCCTTTGAGGAATACTAAAACTAAAACAATAGTAAGAGCTTTGATAAAGTTTTTTACTCAATTTGGCCTTCCCAAATCGGTCCAATCTGATCAAGGGTGAAATTTTATGTCTGGAATTTTCCAGCAAGTTATGCACAAATTAGGCATCCCACATTTCAGATCTTCTGCCTAGCACCCTGAGAGTCAAGGGGATTCAGAAAGATTTCATCAAACTTTAAAAAGTATGATTCGGTCACATTGCTTTGATACGGGTAAAGATTGGGATGAAGGCATTTATATACTATTATTTGCTGCTCGGGAATCGGTTCAAGAACCTTTAGGATTCAGTCCCTTTGAACTAGTTTTTGGACACAGTGTGCGTGAACCATTGAAGTTTTTGAAAGAGAAACTTCCGTCTAATGAAGATACTGAATGAACTCTTCTCGATTTTGTTTCCAATTTTAAGTATAAGTTGTCAAAGGCTGGTGAGGTTGTAAGACCTAATCTGCACTCTACTGAGTCAATTATGAAATTAAGGTATGATAAAAATGCAAAGAAAAGGAGTTTTCAGCCTGCTGATTGAGTTCTGGCTCTCTTGCCGATTCAAAAAAAAAAAAAACCTCTTCAGGCTAAGTATTATGGCCCCTACAGGGTTGAAATGAAAGTAAATGTTTTAAATTACATCATAAATTCTCCTGGGAGGCGAAGGCAAAACAAAACATGTTAAAGGAGTATATTGCGAGAGATAGCCAGGTTAATCATCCAATTAATTTAGTTGTACCTGTCCCACGGATTTAAGTGAAGGAATGGAATTGGACATTATTGATTTTGGAGCGACAAAACTTCGAAATTCAGAAATTATGAATAATCTAGATCAGAAACATTCACATTTGCAACAACAAGAAAGGAATGAACTTAAACAGTTATTACTTGAATATGCCCACTTATTTCCAGATGTTCCTCTAAGAACAAAAAATTTACCATGACGTTGAAATCGCAAATTCCAAACCTGTGAAACAACACCAATACAGGATGAACCCTCTCAAACAGGAATACTTGAAAAAAGAAATTCAGTATTTGCTGGAAAATGATTTCATAGGTCCTAGTAAAATTGACTGGAGTTCAACATGTACACTTGTTTCGAAACCAGATAAAACTTTCCGCATGTGCACTGATTATAGGAAGGTGAACAGTGTGACTTAAACAGATTCATTTCCATTGGCAAGAATCGATGAATGTATTGATAAAATTGGAAATACAAAGTATGTCACCAAATGTTACCTTCTGAAAGGATTTTGGCAAATTCCACCGACGGAAAGGGCAAAGGAAGTTTCGGCATTTGTGACTCCAGATGGACTTTATCAATATAAAGTAATGCCGTTCGGGATGAAGGGTTTGCCAAGTACCTTTCAATGTTTAATGAATACGATTACCTCTGATCTAGAGAATTGTGATGCTTACATCGATGATGCCATCATCTACAACGACACCTGGAAGAACATTTAGCAACAATTCGGAAATTCTTTGACAGACTCACTGATACAAGTTTGACAATTAATTTATCCAAAGGTGAGTTCTGCCGTGCTTGTGTAACATTTCTAGGACATATTGTGGGACATGGACAAGTTAAACCTATCGATGTTAAGATCATGGCTATCTATGAATTCCCTGTGCCTGTCAGTAAAAAGCAACTGATGCGATTTTTGGATATTGCTGGATACTATCGGAAATTTTGTTCCAATATTTCCATAATTGCTGAACCCCTGACAAATTTATTGAGCAAGAAAACCAAGTTTCGTTGGACTGAAAAATATCATACAAAATATCCATTTTGTATGTCATCGGGACTCGAACTCAGTCTCATTCAGGACTTTTTTAATACTAAGACTTCTATTTTTTAATTCTTGAATTACTTTTGGATTTGATTTGTAAAACCGTAAGTTCTTTTTTCTTAATTTTTCACTTGGTATTCTAGGGAAATAAATTATTTGTTTAATTTTGGAAAGCTTGTTGTCTTCACTCTTTTCTGTTACTTATTTCAAGAGCATAGACTCGTAACTTATTAGCGCCGAGGAAACCAAACTAACGACAAACAACACCAATGGCATCAGTGCATAAATAAAGGTCAGTGGACAGAAGTTAGAAAGAGTCACAAGCTTCAAGTACATGGGATCAATTATCACAAATGATGGCTCCAAAGCAGAACTACTTTGCAGGATTGCCCAGACAACAGCAGCAATAATAAGGCTGAGACCAATTTGGAAAGATACCAACATTGAGATGTACAAACACCCCATCGTGTTTAAAATTATTTGACTTGATACTCCAAACGATCTTGTACGAGTTGGTGCAGCACCTTTGGATCATGTAGGCTTGTATTGGTCGCAATGTACTCAAGATACATTCTCCATGGGTTTATGGATTTATTTGTTGAGGATTATTCAGATAATGTGCCGGTTTATTTCGGTTTATTTAGAAAACTATCGTGTAGTATTTCGGATCAAGATAAATGACGATCTGTCTGTCATGTGTTTAGTCCCAATTAGATAAACTTACACATACACACAAACACTATATCTATATCTATATATATATATATATATATATATATATATATATATATATATATAAGAAATGGTTCTTGGACTCACGTCGATGCTGCAAAACTCTGGAGTTAAAACAGACATTGTCCTTAATGTGCATCTAGTGAAGCCGCTAAATTGTGACAACAAAGGATTTAAATCTACTACACCTTAGATTCAAAGAGTTGCTCGTAGAATCCTGAACAGTAAAGACACCAGTGGATCAAGTAATATACCAAGACCAGAGTGGATTCCGCCAAGGTCAGTGATAAACGTAAAGAATTTTGACATGTTTTGAATTGGAAATTCTTATCAGCGTTATATCCGGCATGTGATCATAAAGATCTACCTCGAAAATACCTACAACACATGGATGAACGCAGCTTTGGCAATATCGAATTTTACTGAACAAATTTGAAACACTTAACGTATGTATCGCTGCTAATGTGCCCTCTTACAAAAAGGATTGTATCCACTTGCCCTATCCTCACATGGACAACATGGACGAAATCAGATTGACTTGTTGCTGCTCAGTGAAATAAAGGACTCAAAGTTCATATCGCACTACGTATGGATAAAGAATCTTGCTACTTCAAGATACATTCTCCATGGGTTTATGGATTTATTTGTTGAGGATTATTCAGATAATGTGCCGGTTTATTTCGGTTTATTTAGAAAACTATCGTGTAGTATTTCGGATCAAGATAAATGACGATCTGTCTGTCATGTGTTTAGTCCCAATTAGATAAACTTACACATACACACAAACACTATATCTATATCTATATATATATATATATATATATATATATATATATATATATATATAAGAAATGGTTCTTGGACTCACGTCGATGCTGCAAAACTCTGGAGTTAAAACAGACATTGTCCTTAATGTGCATCTAGTGAAGCCGCTAAATTGTGACAACAAAGGATTTAAATCTACTACACCTTAGATTCAAAGAGTTGCTCGTAGAATCCTGAACCGTAAAGACACCAGTGGATCAAGTAATATACCAAGACCAGAGTGGATTCCGCCAAGGTCAGTGATAAACGTAAAGAATTTTGACATGTTTTGAATTGGAAATTCTTATCAGCGTTATATCCGGCATGTGATCATAAAGATCTACCTCGAAAATACCTACAACACATGGATGAACGCAGCTTTGGCAATATCGAATTTTACTGAACAAATTTGAAACACTTAAGGTATGTATCGCTGCTAATGTGCCCTCTTACAAAAAGGATTGTATCCACTTGCCCTATCCTCACATGGACAACATGGACGAAATCAGATTGACTTGTTGCTGCTCAGTGAAATAAAGGACTCAAAGTTCATATCGCACTACGTATGGATAAAGAATCTTGCTAGACTGCTTAACCAACACAACAAGCATCACGGTAAAAAGTATTCATGCAGATGTTGCACGCATGTATTTAATATCAAACAACTTCTCACCAACCACACAACTTTTACTGTGGCCGGATTAGTGAAAATCCGCAGTGGACAATAATACCAAAACCAGGTAAAAATATTCTTAAATTTACAGCGATGCAACGAAAGATGAAAGTTCCTTTTATCATCTACGCGGACTTCGAATATTTCATGTACCAGTGGAAAGCTCTGTTTCCAATAGCAACCATAAAACAACAGAAGTTGCTGACCAACAACCGTGCGGATTTTGTTACATAGCAGTTAAGTCTGAAGGGCAAACTGAGCCACCAATGTCGTATTGTGGCAAGGACTCGGTTGATATGTATCTTAAATCGCTCGAGGTTAATGCGAAATCGATTTGACAACAGCTCTACCAGCTGACTTAATTATGACTCGCGATAGCATTCGTGAATTTTTCGCAGCCACTTATTGCTGGATCTGTAAAGAATTTTTTTTCTTTGCACCGATGCCAAAGTCCGTGATCACTGCCACATCACTAGCGCGTACAGAGGAGACGCACACAATTCATGCAATCTACAGTTGAGAATTTACCCAAACAAACAAAAGTTCTTGTAGTGTTTCGTAATTTGTGTCGGTATGATAGCCACTTAATAATGCAAACAGTAGCCACCATGTCAAACTCACAGATTACAATAATCCTCAAAAGCAAGAAAATACATGACGTTTAGGTTTACAGTTTATCGATTCGTTACAGTTTATGAAATCGTCCTTGGACAAGTTAGCAAACATTCTAGCGGCGGAAACTTCGCAATCACTCATCGATATTATCCAACCAACACAAACCTGCTGACGAGAAAAGGTGTGTATCCATATGAGTATATGAGTGACTGGGACAAATTTGCCGAAACAGAGTTGCCACCAATCGAGGCCTTTTTATAAGTTATTGGCTCGCGAAGGTATCTCAGAAAAAGAATACGAGTACGCAAACACGGTTTGGTCTTCATTCGAATGCAAAAACATGAATAACGATCACGATCTGTATCTGTGCGTCAATGTGTTGTTGCTCGCTGATGGATTTGAGAAATATTGTGACACTGTCATGCTCGATCCTGCACATCTTCTCACCGGGTCTGACTTGGGATGCGTTGTTGTCCAAAAACCAAAATCGAGATGGAATTGCTCACCGATGAAGACATGCATATATTCATCAAGCGATCACTTTGTGGCGGGATTTCCATTGTGAGTCACAGACCCCAGCATGGAGGGGTATAACCCTCTTGCCCTTAACAGTCACATCATGTATCCATCTATAAAAATGCTCGGTGGATGGTTAATGATGCAACCGTTACTGGTTGGTGGGTTTCACTGGATTGATCCCGCGAAAGCTTTTTACATACATAAACGATTACACCATCAACACTGATCACGGATACTTCTTTGAAGTTGGCCTAGAATACCCGAAACATTTACGTAATGCACACAATGATTATCCGCTGGCCCCAGAATCGTTCTCGGTGCCTCCTACGTGGCTGTCTCCGTATCAGTGTTAGATCGTTGACGAGTCCGGACGTAAATACACTAAGTGCACCAAACTAATAGCAAGTCTTAGGAACAAACTCAACTATGCATTACACGTGCAAAGCCTCCAGCGGTATCTGCTATTAAGTATGCGTGTGAAAAAGATCCACTGAGTGGTTGAATTTCATTATGCTTGGATGGTATGGTATATCCAGATAAATACGGATCTGAAAACTAAGGCCATCAACGAGCTTGAGAAGGACTTTTTCAAGTTCAAGATCAATTTTGTATTCGGAGAAAAACATGGAGAATCAGCGCCAACGAATTCAAGTCTACCTTCTCCGTGATAGTGAACAAATCAAACTTCGAAGACTTAGTGCTGACCCGGCCTTTGAACCTCGAAAGATCCTTGATCGTGGCTTGTTGCCATTCACAGCAGAAGATCGAAACTCAAGCTCACAAAACCAGTCCATGTTGGTTCATCCGTTGGACTTGTCAAAGCTGCTCATGTATTAGTTAGTTTTGCTATGACTTAATCAATCCGTTTTACCCAGATCGTGTCGAGACGCTGTACACCGATGCTGACTCGCTGCTGATGTACATAACCAATGATGTGTACTCGGACATGGAACAATCATGTTTGATCAATGAATTTGATACCATCCATTATCCGAAAGAACATCCGTTGTTTTGTAACACCAATGAAAAAGTTGTTGGCAATTTCAAAGGCGAATGCTCGGATAAGCCAGTTAAAGAGCGTGTGGGGTTATGACCTAAAAATGTACTTCACTGTAGTCGAACCATAGAAAGATCTCAAACACGAAATGTACCTGGAATATCTTCGAGACCGGCGTGAATTCACACACAATGCAAATATGATACGCTATCAGAAATATCACATGGGACTTTACCGATGCATTAAAGCTAGTTTGTCCCCGCTGGTTACCAAATTGTGCATGTCAGTACCAAAAAGTTCCACAATAACTTGGTCACGATGAATGTTGAAATGGATAATACGGTCTTAGTTTAGTCAACAGTACAACAACAGATCCAAGGAATTGTTTACCAGGATCCAATTGTAATAATCACTGCCATGTTAATAGAGAACGTTTATAAATACGTTCGAACACATCTGTGACTCGTGGAGAATCCTCTGATGTCAGCGGCTCAGCTACGTTGTATCTAGTGGCACAACTGACAATGGTTAACGCGTACTTGTAGGTGCGCAATCGGCCTTGTCAATAACGGACTTGGTTATCAAACTAACCATGTGAAATCCTTTTCTGGTACTGGCATGTAAAATGTCAAAAAAACTTGTTTTGGTGACGTTTGCTGCACTAGGTAACCTTTCCAATGCGGCTTCACATCTAAAATACATACTTTCACTGTATAATTTTTTTTATGTTTTTTGTATCCATGTTTGTTTCTATCGGTATAATTTACATTTATTGAAAGCCTCCAAGTGCAATCTTGGCCTTCATGTCTCCTTCATGCGATTCGCTCTCCAGCACCTGGTTCCGCAATAGCATTCAAGTCATGAATCAAATCCACGTCTGCGCGTTGACGTACACGGATATCGTTTGATGCTTATAAAGACGATTATGTCGGTAACACTCAGCATCAACAAGATTTAAATGGTGCTTCACCAGGCTTTGTTTGATTGTTAGAATCGAGTCATTAAAACCAGCTGCGTACCAGGTCCACAGTAATTGTATCCAGTTATATGTTTGTCACCGGAATATTTACTCTACGGAGTTCATGGTAACTTTGCTAGTACAGCAGCGATAACACCTCCGACATGTTTTTAACCGAAAGTTCTGGAACCAGAGGTTCTCACAAACATAAATTTCTTTGCTCGACATCGAATACAAGTTTCAGCGATCGCTGCTCGTTCATTAGCTGTTTGAACTAGAGTTGGATTTGCGGTACGAGCTTTTGCGCGACATCGTATACAATATGAAGACATGATTCTATTATATAACATCAATGGCATCATAAAATATGAAATTCTTCACAGATGCTTTAAAAGATTTTTCGGCCATTGACTTCTCTGCACAGGTAATACCTAAACGTCTAAGCATGGTGATGGAGCTTCAAACCGTATCTCCAAACTCAGTTCGTGCACTGATGTAGCTGATGGCTGAAGTTGGATCGATGGTAAGTGATTGCGCTATCTGCTGATGGACAGCCGTGTCATGAAGTTTAAAAAGATTTTAAGAAAGCGTTTAGTGACAGAAGGTCATCGTCTGCTATCAATTTATTTTCCACCATCGATGAGGCACATACCATTGACTATTTGGGTGGAAATTAAAACAATTGTGTAGCGTACGACGATGTAACGCTGTAGCACCAAGTCTATCCGGCACAAAAAGTTTCTTGAGGCCGGCACAAAAATACGGACGTGATTTTTTGACTTAATGTAATCCATGTTAATGATATTTCATGGCATAGACGTGCATGGTCTTGAGTTTATTCATTTGACTTGATTTGCGGCCGACCACACTTGGGATGAATTTTGTAACATTATTGCGAGGATCTCTAAACATCCTTTTAGATTTCTCACCATTTATTTGACTGAAACTTGCAGGGATAAATACCTTGCTGGTTTGGACACAGAGGCATCATATTAACAATCATAACAATTATCTCAAATGTCTGCCAGCGACGTCATATATGAGTATGAGAAAGCCGCTCGTGAACACATGGAAAAGATTCGTAATGTTATTGCAGGTCGAAAAGTGTCAATGGGCAAAACAAATTAAGCAGCAGAGATCCTCTTTGACTTGAGTTTGAAATGCTTGTTAACCTTTATCAAATCATTGGTGAAGAAAATACTAAACCTTATACAGAAAAATTTCTACAAAATTTTGAAATAACACAAATCTATGGTATAAAACTAGAATGTATCTGCTCAGTAAGCATAATTGTTACCCTCAGAAGAAAATCGCCCAAAATTTACCCCTGCATGCGAATTTCAAGCTGTGGCGTCTAAAATAATTAAAGAAGCAAAACAAGGAGAAGGCCTTGGTGGATTGTGTAACCCTAACGACTTCGCGGATCCATTGGTAAAACTTGTGGGATCAATTTCGTGCGGGCAACAGTGCACCAGAAGTCAGCAATCAGACCACATTGATTTGCCAGCGCTTGGTCACCAATTGCATCAGGGACAGAAAAACATATCGGGCGCTGATGCATGAACTTGCTGAAAATATCAGTGTTGTATGTTACTACGATACCAATGATAGGTTCTGAAACGATTGAGACGGTGCGTGTGCCACGTGAAATCTATGCTGTGATCCAACAAGTTGTTGTAAATACCTGCTAGAGCCTTTCGTCAGTGATTAGAGTCTCATCAATTTTAATCAGAATTCAGTGTGGCATTTTCTGCACCTGTTACCATTATTGAATCACGCACACTTGAGATCACGCGTACTTTGCTATGAGTGTATTCCAGTTGGCCTAATATCCTATCGCAATCGTTTGGTGGTCTACCTGCAAGCAATACAATTGCGATTTCAGCAGACACTGGTTCCACCTGGAATACTATTGAACTTTCTGCCGATACGTACAAGACAGAATCAATCAATGAAAAGATTCGACAAAGAATCACATTGATGACAGGCAAAGACTCTAACATTTCTATATCTGCCAATGGACCCACACTTTGGTCTGTTATTTCAATCAGTTTAGGACCATAAGCAGTTTTACGATCGTCAATAAGATCAGTTTTAGGTTGGCCTGACATTTCGGATGATAAACGATTTTTACGTGTAGAATATCATATCTCGCCTGACATTGTAAAAGTTACCCCAACAACGCAGATCAATTTAACCTGTTACACTATCAGTGGTAGTTATGAAAGCAGGTCTGAGACGACAAGCGTAGTTGTTCAGGGTTATATATTGTTTTGGTTTTCACCAACCATGGAACCAGATGATGTGATATCAATTCTTCTGGGGTACCTTTGTAACTTTCATGTCATAATATTCGGTTAACACATATTTGTTTTACCCGTGTGAATCAAGACGGGCACGTTGTTGATCTTAGACGTGAAACGCTAATGATACAAATGTACTTTAGAGATCAACCTGACATTTAATATTATTACAGTCATAGGTGGACGTGTGAGACCCCTGCTCGTTGTTAGCGCGAGAAACCCCTTTTACACTACATATTAAGGAACTGACCTCGGTAATGTTGTTCCTGGATTGTTTACAGGCGCACCAAAGGTGCTCTGGGCTCTGGCCTCATGCGTTGCACCAATCGCTAAACAAGTTGCAATGCGAGTCCTTGATTGTATCAAAAGTGCTGCTGTGAATCAGATGAAACAACTGGGATTACAAGCGGCTCATTTGCGTTGAGATCGACTACGGCAATTAGTGACTCGAGCACCAAAGGTTCCAGTTACACTACTATCAACAGAATCAATGCTCGCTGCGGTTGGTAAAAATATTAATGAAGCCGTTCAGAAACGATAGTTAGATTCAGTGATTGAAAATCTGGCAATGGGAAGTACATTTAAACGGCAAAGCCTCACGCAGAGGTATTAAACAAAGTCAATAATGTATAAGTGGAAACTAAATTTTAACCATGGCTCATTTTAGAGATATATGTGATCCTGCATTTAATATGTGTTGGTGGATCGTAGTAAAAGAGATTTTCAGTATTACTCATACCCGGACAGAGACCCAATCAATTAAAAAGTAGAATTGCAAGTTCAGTACACGTCTGGGTTTTTTTTCCCCTTCCATTTGAGGCATTCAAGGGAAATGAGGGAAAACTGATACAGGCCGATGATAACAGTTATCCTGCCAATACCATCGTAGGATTTGTTAACAACGGTGTACGTTTACCCCGGAAAGGAAATCGAATTAATTATTAACAACGTCGACGCAGCCACAACGATTCTTTTACTCACCAGATATAGCGATGATTACACTAGAACAGCTGGCCTAACAATAATGTTTGTCACGGTTACATCTGATAATGCGGATTCTCAGGAGTATACAATTAAAATACACACCAATCCTGTTAATTTTGCAGATGTACATGCTGTAGTTGCCGCCGTTAACGACACTTTAAATGGTGGATTTGCTTAGCGTAAATGACAACTTCGTGGAGGTTCATTGCGATATTCGTTTGTAATTCTCCTCAGTCAGATATTTCGTGTTGTAGAGATGTTCTCAATGTTATTTTTGGAGCTAAACGCATAGTCACATTCTTATATGATCATCTGCTAAGCAAAAGTTATATATTTAACAGCTACATAAATGATATTTCAGAAACGGAAAATACCACTATTCGTATAGCATTTGAACCCATACCGTTTGCACACTGGATACGCAACAAAGATCGCACACATATATCTTAGAAAGGCACTTAACTCGCTTTTTCTTGGCATGATATCAACAATAACACGTTGAAAGTGTCATTAAAATCAACAAAAACAACAAAATCTATTATGGGCCCTTCTACTTTTGCCTGTCATTCACTTTTTTCACCATCTTCCAAATATCCATGCATAAAACTTCCAGAGTTTTCTGCTTGTATATAACAAACAAAGGTGCCTTTCAACAAATAATATTTGATTACAAAAATGATGCTTGGCTGCATTGATCCAAGTTTCGTACTTCAAAGTCACGCATTATCGATACGTGTAGCCCCACAAGTGGACATCTGCAGTAAGTCTAGTGTGATCCAGGCATTGCAAGCTGACACATATGGGAATTACTTATTCAAACATTGCTGTTTATTTAATTGATGTGTTTTTTCCTATTCCTATTTATACAGCAAATGTGTATTTTGCAACAGCTTATAATCAGAAGATTATACGCATAAAATGAGAATGACATTGGCAAAGAAAGATAAATTCTGTAGATTGTGAATTCTTTTAGTTGCTTACTGTACGTGTGTTACTCATTTATTTTAAAAGCGGCAGTTATTCTACGGACATCTGAGGTTTGTTTCGAAACACGAGTAAAGTACTAGATTATATACCGCTAACCAGTGAAACATGCCGTTAGATTAATTAATCGTGTAGCGTAGAGCGCAGACGAGATCGTACAATTTGCAACCTTGAGGTCAATCAAACTGATTATACCTCGAATGTATGCATTTGCTGCCGCTCAGACCACCAAGGTTACAAAACAATGATTAATCGAAAACAACTATAAACAAAAAATAAGAAATAGGCAAACATAATTTCGTGAATATTTTTGTGTCCTATTCGACGAAATGATGTAAGTAGTTCTTTCTTTGCTTGTTTTGTTGTTGATTTTGTTTGTAGGAAGGGGTGAGGCTTGGACATTATTCCTAAACTACCCGCGTAAATCATCCTATTAGGAGAAACGATGTTAGTAGTTCCTTAATAATAGGTTTTGTTTTTGTTTTTAACTCCAAACTGATTGTTTAATATCTTTATTTCCTCCATGTTTTGAAGAGTGCAAACAGTCAGACAGACACATAAAGAATGAACAGCTGAAAACAGCAGTCTTACAAAAGCAACGTATAACCTGCGCAAACAGAACCCCTGAAATATTGATACATATGATTGACCTGATATTTGACGTGTTCCTCCAGTGTAGTCTACTAGTTATTACAATTCTAACAGCATATCTTAATGCTTATCGATCCTTTCATTTTTGTACCTTGTTTTTTTATGTCTCGGGACTTGGGAGTTCCACAGATACATCCATCCAGAAACTTTATGGCCATCGTGACTAGCTTCTATCTGTATTTTACAACACTTGGTTGTAGTTGTAATTATTTCAAAGGTTCTAAACGACACATTAAGGTTCGTGTTTCGTGGTCAACTACGGAATAGATTACAAATCTTTGTGATTAACTGGTGAGCTTATCTAGTCCAGTATATTTATATTATTGAAATATAGTCGTTTGGAAATAAATATACCTCACCAAAGATGCTAAAAAATATACCTCACCAAAGGTGCTAAAAAAATATACCTCACCAAAGGTGCTAAAAAAATATACCTCATCAAAGGTGCTAAAAAATATACCTCACCAAAGGTGCTAAAAAATAAACCTCACCGAAGGTGTTAAAACAAAAAGTAAACTGCCTTTCTAGCAAATAAACGCTTTGTTTCACAAACAATAAACTCCAGTTTCTGACTTGTTTTATGTATATATATATTCCTCAGTGAAAAAAGGAAAATATCTTGTGATATAATTTCATATAACCTTATTGCTGGGAAATGTTCACGATTTCACAAGGTACTAACTCACTTTGCGTTTTATTTTAAATATAGCAATAAATATAGTTATAGAATAAATCAGTTTAGGTTTAAAAACTGCTGTTTCATGTTATTCTTCATGAGGTTTAAACTATTCTTTTAATTAATCCACGTTCTTTGCATTTTTCTCACACTTGCATAAGCGAATATGTTACAGTACACTATTCTCGTAAACTATCATGCAGAAACTACTGTGTAACACATCGTGGTCACATAATTTGATAATTACTCTATTGCTGTGGCATAAGACGGCAGAAAATCTTACAAAAGACAGTGCATGCTTAACGTATGGCAATACCGTAACTACACCTAATTTGGTATTGCAGGTAATTGATTTGGGTAAAATGAATGTGCGAATCATTTTCTTCATAGGAAATATTCTTTGATACACTTATTAAACTTATGGAACAAATCGTAAATCCTATCTAAGTGTAAACAATTTAATATGGTATGAAATGAGCTTTTTTGACCACTTTTCTTGCATTTCAAAACTGCTTCAATTAGATGACCTGTATATATTAAAACAAAATAAGTCTTAGCTGTACGAAGTACGCATAAATCGTCCTGTTAGATCAAGTATTAATAGGAGAAAATACCTGAAAATTATCTTATTCGGCCAAAAACAGCATACTAAAATCGTATCATATCATTTTCAAGCGGAATGTTTTAAAGAATGATTGCATAACATCAATCTGACTTTTAATGCAAAAGGTTGTTGTTTGTAGTAAAATATTAGATACTTATTGTTATGCAAAATGTTATCTTTCACGGAATTTTATTTGCGAAATTGTTTCCGATATTGTTCCTGCTGTCAGAAAAGAATTTACTTTATGTTTGTTGCTTTAACCTCCTTAGTTTTGGCTTCATTCTACACGATTATAAATAACGAGGAGACGTTGAGATTGCCCGATGTTCGCCCTTGGGTAATAAGACTTTCACTTACTGATCGGGTCGAAATGCATAACTACAGTTCAAGTCTTGACCAGCTGGACGCATGGATATCACCTGATGGATTATGATCACCTGGAAGCGACCTGTCAGAGGTCACCCAGGCGCTCAGAAATGCTAAAATCCGTGGAGTGGACTTAATGAAACTATAAACCTCTTACAAGTGGCAGTTCACCCCGAATGGCGGGTACAGAGCTGTTTACAAACCAATGCCTCTGTAAGTATATATTTGGTTTGGTAGCTTCCTTTGATGTCACGCTGTAATCATGTGCACGCAGTTGACTCCAATCTTGTATTTTTCATAAGGATGTTTAATAACTAATTACCTTACACACGCTTGACCAATTCAACAATTATTCTGTCAGTAATGATTGCAGTTTCAGTATCATCTAAAATGTTATCAACTTTTATTTTTTATATCTTTTTATTTTGTCTTGCCGTAGGACTTTGTCCTATGCAATGCGTAGCACGTCCTTATTGTAGCGTGTTTAGATTGAAAAGGTCAGCCCGTGTTTTCATGTTTGGTTTTTGCATAGTATCGTTTAAACGAAGAGTTATCCATCTCTGTTTTGTATTTTTGGTGTTACATCTACCTTTCTGTGAGCTGTGGAGTCCGATACAGCAGCAGCTTTATACTTAGTATTTTTCAACGTTTCTCTCATATTTAATTGGACTTTGTATGTCAGACGTTCTCACTGAATTTGAAATGGGTTTCCCACATTACCATATCACTCTTAAAAGCTGTACGCATGTAACCAATCTCCTTAAATTCAGGCACAATTATATAAAACAGCAACAATCTGGAAATATCGATGAAATTTGTGTATTACAGTTACATGAAACACGATTGTGAAAGAAGTTAATTTATCGATCTTGTGATCGATAAATCTCTCATTGTGCGCACACACACACACACACACACACACACACACACACACACAGAGTTTATTTATCGTTCATACAGTTATTGTTTTACTTTCACTCTCTCACACTGATTCTGGTCAGCCATCAAGTTCCAATTGTCACTTAGAGAACCGACATAGAACATTGTCACAAAATTATTCCCCCCCCCCCCCCCCCATAAGAGTAGCATTTAAAAACAAAAGAATGATACATTTCTGTGCAGGTAGTCAAAAACGTTTAGAGGTTTTAAAATGGCTTGACAAATTCTTTCTCAGTATTTTCTGTACATAACATGCAGTGTTCTCCATGAAGATTGATATTCTGTTGCAGTATATGTCACTTATTGATCAAGTTTCTCTTCAAACTTGCCTGTCCAGTATGTTTTGAAACATACATGACATAACTAAAACAAGTCTTTGCAATTTCTTTCATAGGAATCACTTTGTTAACCAGGTCGATGGTATAAGGATTTTTCAAACCTTTTTTATATCATGGAATTACAATGATATGTCACTTGTCTCAATTCAGTGAAACTTTGTAAGCAAGGGCGTTATGTATATTGTATTTGTAATGTGATTGACTTTTGTCAATGATTGAGAGTAGGAGTTGGACCTATCTGACTAATGTTTTTTTTTTTTTTCTTCTGTAAACAACATACTACATTGCTAATCCTTGAGTATGATTGTAGATTATATGTTAAGATTATTATTCCTAGAAGGTTAACCTGTTTACTTGGATCTGAATTCAGGTTTTTGGTATTCCCGTGGGGAAAAAACACGATCTACTTGACGTTTCCCAATTCATTGCTGAAATTTAAGCAAACAGGCCTGATCTTGTTTACGAATTTAATGGAAAATTCCATTAAGATGGCAGAGTATTTTCAGAAAATGATTATTGCGACATAGGTCAGGTGGAGATGTACGAAAGTTGTTTACATCAGTGTTATTAATTCCATATTGTCACGGAATTAGTACTAACCCCGGAGAAGGACGACAATTTAAAGGTTAAATAGCTCCGAACCCCCAGTTAGCAAAGCCGACGGTCCAGGTGTTAAAATATAAAATTAATAAGGTAAAAGGTATAACAATTTAATAAACTTTTTCACGGTATTTCACAATTACAAGACAATTTTCAATGCAATTGCTTCCAATCAATCCACGACCTATCCATATTGCCAATTATTTCATCCCGCGAAATTACAGGTAAGAGTGTATCCTTCCTATGTCCGTTCTATGTTACTCATCTGTTAACTTCCGCCTTGTATTCCTTTCCCGGTTCTTCTTGGCGGTACTTCAGGTACCCTCGTTTCCGTCTTCGGCCCTCCTTCCTCGCACAACAGCCTATCTCTACGAACTTCCACGTCTTCGCCTCTCAGATCTTCGGGTCTCGTCCGTTCCCACCCGGAAAGCTTCCTCAGAAGCCTTTGTTCCAATCTCTTCCGAAGTTCCTAGAACTAACTTTCCGCCTTTTTTAAACAAGCGCAAAACTTCGGCACTCGGAGCGCAGTTTAGTCTCTCTAATTTCCCCATGATCTGCTCTCCTCAATGTCCAGACGTGCACTGATTCTTTCACAATGGATTAAACAGAATAATGTCTTACTTCCTGAGAAACCCGCCCAAAATTCGATTACCTTAGTTCTGATTGGATACCGGTGGTCTCTTTGAAAACGGTCTGCGGTGGTCTCACTGAGGTGTTACAATGTCGGGCTTCCGGCCTCCAAGCCTAAGCCGACCGGTGACATCACTGCTAATTGCAACCAAACTAGAGTTTCTCGCCCCGCGGCAAGATCTTCAAAGGAGGTAACCGCGAATTTGAAGCTAACGCAATGGCTAATTCACGGACAGGTATTTCTTTTGTCTCAGAATCGGCCTAAAGTCGTTATATTATATAACACTTATTGACATTTCCCAAAGTACTTTCAATTACAAATTCTATCAGAATACATTTATAAACATGAGCAGGCGCCTGTACTTTTTACCTCTTTTATACGTCAGATTGGATACCATTCCCCTGACATCTATCTACAACGGGAATAGGATATTTGAAATAGAGAAAAGCCAGTTAAGAGACGTAAAAAGAGCTTTCTACTTATTCGGGTTTCTGACGAAAACATGGTACAAGGGCTGTATTTATCACAGAAAATGCAATAGATGTGGTCTAACGGGGCACACACCACATAAATGTCCAGGGAACTTGGACCAGCAACACCAGCAAGAAAAAAACCAACAGGATAAAACAGACTCAAGAACCGAAGTGGAAACAACAAAACAGCAAATAAGGCCCAAGACGCAGCATATAGAAAGCCAACAACTACCCAAGCTACCAGAGAAAACATCTACACAACAGCAACAACAATTAAGACAGCCTAAACAACAAGATCCAAATTATATCCAGCCGAGCAAGGAAGTACAACAGAAACAACAATCACAAACTTCTAAACAAAAGTCCACAGAAACATTGAAGACAGGCAATAAAACTAAACATAATACACAAACACAGCCGGGATCTAGCCAGGAAACAGACGCCAAAGGGAACAAACAACAGAATACTCAAATAAAAAGTCCAAAAAAACAACAGACAAATATACAAACAACCCAAACAATTGGAACATCAGGAAAAAGTCCACAAAGTCATGAAATCAACAAACAGGCTCTGACATTGGCAACATTAGGATCACAAACAGGGACCGACACAGAGACAGAAAAAGAAAAAGAAATTAAGAGAGAAAAAAGGAGAGCGAAAAGAAGGAGGAAACTAGAAGCGGAAAAACAATGCAGGAAAGAAATGGAAGATTACTTTATAAAGGAGGATGAAACCATTGATGAGGAATGGAATCTGCAAAAACTGCGAGAACTGCGAGAAATGGAGGACTACTTATTTTATCAAGAAGAAGAAGATTGAAAAAAAAAAAAAAAAAAATACACATCTATAATAATAACATATATAAAAAAATATATATATATATATATATATATATATATAAATACACACACATACAAAAGAGACAAACACTACAAAATAGGAGTACATAAAAATTCGATAACAAATAAAACTTCAGACAAACTGTACTATAAGAAAAAAACAATACAATATAGCACAATTTGACATGTAGGGCAGGAGGGCCTCCCTAAATGGTCTGCAAAGATCAAACAGGGAGAGCACCCTCCCAAAAAAAAAAAAAAAAATTATACGTCACACGCAGTGACATCAGTTTCTAAAAATAGATTTTCGGACAAGGCGAACCAGCATAATGGTGACCAGTGATACTTTCCGTATTATTATTCTTACTGAAAACGATGTACCAGGCGCTAAATTTGTTCATCCGAATATAGATGAACATTCCAATATTCAGTTACAGCGATAGTTAGAATGTCGAGGCCTGCCCAAAAAATGGAAAAAAAGCATCCTGCTTAAAAGATGAGTCAAAACAAGTAATACACAAGTCGGGACCTAGTGTATTTTCAAATTTTCTCACACAAAGTGACACATATCTTTACATCATTCTTATAGGAATCAATTTTAGATGTGTTCAA
>JAECUM010027041.1:0-29159 GCA_016617855.1 Megalonaias nervosa | reverse complement strand
GAAGACCTGCAATCTACAGAGTAGATTCTACTGCCCCTCAGCGTGGATTTGTACGTGAACAATTACAAGTAATTCCTGCAGATACACAATTACCACCACGTTCACTTATGTAAATTAGAGCCCCGGCGTCGATTACATTCAGGACAGGTCAGCATCACATTTTCACGTGTATGACCAAGATCACTATTAATTCTGTCTACGGTAAATTGTCTTGGATTATTATTCGAATACTGCCATAGCATCTTACAGTTACAGCTTGCACAATGATTATTCTGTAGTTGCTTCAGTGTTATAATAAATTCAATATCAATATCAAAGTCACGTTTATTTTTTTTTTTGTCACATTGTTTATAACCCGCTAATCTTTTCTTTATTACAGCATCGTCATTAGTAATTTCCTCAGTTATCACGTAATCTATAATAACCCTATGTAGTTGAGTTATTCTTCTAACACGAGATGCTGCAAGATAGACTAAGTCTGACCATTCGATACGATCATCTACAATCCAGATATTTGTATCAGAGATAGTTAATCCCTGTGACGAATGAATCGTTATAGCGTATCCTAACATCCACGGTGATTTATCCATGTTTAATGCGCTCTCAACAACATCAATGGCAACCAAAACAATGTCATTCAGTACAAGATTTTGTACTCGGACATTTTCAGCGTTTCCACCTGGCATTTCAACTTCAATATTCTGTCGTCGAGTATCTGCTGGGCGATAACACAAAGGTACAGGTAACGTTGGAAACTTGTCTTTATGTAACGTAAATAATTTCTTTTGCAGTTCATCACGAACTATCTTTCTACTTGCGACTATCAAATCAGCAGGTCTCCATGAATTCAAAAAATCATTCATAGTTGTCTCTGGAATTACTTTACGCATAATCTCACATTGTATTTTATCCGGCTGTAGTCTGATTAATCTTTTAAACTCTTTCAGCGGCTCATCAATAGCTCTATGGTCATCATGTATTTCTTCATAATAATCTACATTATTCTTTAGCCATTCATGTGGAGATTGTCCAACAAAGTGTGGTGGTTGACCATGATCGCCACACATAATCACAGCAGTATTCTTTGTCAATAACCATTCAAGAAATGTTTTTTAGTGTTTCTAACGACACCGTGCATATCTCGTCCCATATAATATACTTAGGTATATATTTTTCACCCATTCGCTCAGGAGTCCACGTGTCTCCAAACCATCTAAAGAAACTATGATATGTACATGATTTTACTCCTCGTTCATTTATTTCTCTAGCAAGTTTATGTGTAGGTGTCAAAACAATTATATCTGAACTATTATTCATAAATAAATTAATCGCACGAGTTGTTTTACCTGACCCTCCGCACCCATTCAGATAAACAGTCTTATGTCTAGACACAGGATCGTACACAGATGGTGCAGATGACTTTGATGCTTGATTATTATTTCTGTAATATATTTCCTTAATTTCAACATCGGCAGATTCAGAATAACTAAGTATATTTTCTTGTTTTATCCTCCATGTCCCCCATTCACCATCACCGAGTAGCGGTTTTAATAAATCCCTATATTTTTTATGTATATAAAATGAATCCGTAGCGACTCTGACAGCGTGACGAGGAAATCTATTTATCATCGATAGTAGGTTTATCGAAACATAAGCTAACATCGAAGATCTTAAATGAGTAAATTGTGGTGAGTCGCCATCAAGGTAGCTCACAATGGTACCTAGTTTTGTTCTATCTGATAAATAAGCATTACATCGACTTATAAATGTGTTTTTCTCCGTTGTATCAGCGATTATAAAATCTAGTTCAGCGTCGTCCATAATCAATCTTGTACACACTCGTTTATAATCGTATGAACCGCCTTGAGTAAACTTACCGATTATCTTTCTACCAAGATCATTTGCAAGTTTTTCATCGTACTCGTTCCTGCTTTTACTTATTTTAATGACATGATCTTCGTCAAGATCAGGGAATTCTTTCCTGGCATCATCGACACTAAATCTATCCGGTTCTGGTAACCAAACTTGCTTCTGTGAACTATACGATATAATTGCTTCAGTTACCCTCAACGATATTAAAAATCCAGCATCAAGCATATACCGCAATAGTACTATCGGAACCCAACATTTTTCTGAAAAATGTCTTCCAAACCAAACATAAGTAATCGCATGGAGACCCGTTCTAAACTCGAATGATTCTACATAAGCAAATCCTGTTAAGTCAAAATCTGGTCCTTCCATGGGAAGGGGTCCGTTTATTGCAACCCTGGTCATCTCATGTGTAGGATGTCCGAGTCTCTTAAAGTATTTAGAACATTCTCCATATCCAAGAAACCTCCCAGGATAACATGCAGCCATATCAACTGAGATAACATCATTATAATCGTATTTGGTATTCCATAATCCACCGTGTCCATATTCTATACAACTTTTTTTGATATCTTCATGGAATTCTGATCGTGTCGTTTTCCATGAATTTTTCTCCTGAGCGAAATGGGCAGCAACCGATGGTACGGTAAAACAGTTATTCAGTAATTGTCCAACTATGAGATCATCAGAAGTATATTTCAATGCAAGATGTTCCATTTCTTCATGAAGAGATTCTGTACGATAAATATCACCGTTAGGCCGTACAAACTGATCGTAATCGTATTCTGAACTTTGAAATAACCAAACAGACACAGGGTCACTTTTACTTATATTTCTGATAAAATCAAATATGTGACCATCATAAAACTTAACTTTTCTATCTCGTGGAAATACCGTTACAGCATTAGTCCATGCATGTGCATTATGATCGACGATTGTTATAGGGTTTCCATTTTTTATATATTTTGGTTCGTACAATATCTCTCCGGTTAGTGTTTTTATTGTTTTTGGAAATCTTAATAACTTCTCTAGTTCAGCAACATCCTTAATAGATGCACCAGTATCTTTAACCGTTTCTGTCCATGTGTTTATTTATTTATGTCTTAAATCTGTTAAGCCATTACCACGTATCGCATTTGTAAAATGTTCTGTAACTCGTTCAGCTACACAGTTTATTCTTGATATTTTCATCGGCTTGAGATACGCAACATTAGGTTTATCATTTAACGAATATATTGCGTAAACAGCCGCAGTCACTGGATAACCTTGTACATAGTAAGGCTTATCAATGCCAGTAAGTATTCCAGGTTTGGATCTGTTATTTAAGAGAACAATATTGCTTCCCGACTGCACACGGACTGGATCTCGCTTATCACGAATAATCCAGATATCGTCATCTGTCTCTACAATAAATTTTATTAAAATAAAATATTTTTGATTATCAAGGTGGTTAATAATAACCCTTCCTCTTTTGTCGTTCATCATATTAACGATATGTCCTATACTGAAAGTTGACCATACATGAGCAGCGCCATCGTCACGAAATTCCCTTTTGGCTTCACGGATACGTTTAGCTATATCCGCATTTGTTAAAGCTAGATCTTGCATCAAAACACTAAATTTATATTCTGATAGTCTGTCAAGATCAAATCTGGCAGGGGAAGGTTCAATAACGGATAATTCCTCCATTGTTATAATTAAGACAAATATTTAAATTGAATTTTTGTATATATATAATGATTGAAACCAGGAACAAGTGTATTTGGCTTAAACTTGGTCATATCTCTCATTGTGATAAACCATGTATAAATGAATACTGTGGAAATCACATGCAATGCATCAAAAATGGAAGTACAGGACCAAAACCATGTGTGCAATGCGGTGTTGGAGTCAGAGGAAAAACACAGTTCTGTCTAAAATGTGGCGGAAAAAAATACAGGGAATTAAAACGATACTATGACACAAAAAAAAAATACCTTGTCAGGTAAATCTCCTATAAAAACCGTAGAGGATTATCTGACCAGATTTCAGAATAATGATTTAGACAATTAATATTATTATATAAATGGAGCAAATATAATTTGTAGTACATCCGATCATCAAAAATTATGAAGCGTCTCGTAATGGCGTGATCAGAAACTGTAGATTAAAAAAACCAGTCGGTAGTCTTGATAAATTTGGTTATTTTATATTCAATGCTGGGGGAAATAAACATTATTTCTCACATAGATTCATATTCGAATGTTTTCGTGGAGTAGTTGAAAATGGACTTGTAGTTGATCGTATTGATGGGAATCCCCAGAATAATAATTTATCTAACCTGCGAGCTATTACACAAGGTCAGAATTCTGCATGTGGAAATACTGGAAGGTGTAAAGTATTCGGAAAGAGAGCTATTAAATCCATAAATACAGAAACAGACCAAGAAATGACCTTCCCATCAATTAGTGCAGCTGCAAAACATTTTGATATACATCCACAATTGGTACAATTTGTCGCAAATAAAACATGCAAATCTGCATTTTCGAAAAAATATAATCAGCGGATAATATTTGAATATATCTAACTCTGTCTTCTTAACAAAAACAGATAGTTCGACTCTGTCAATTTTGCCAAGGCTTTTGTTTAGCCATTATCACGGTCAGGGGTCCACCTTCACTGTCACTGCTCTCATTTTCACTCTTGACAGAATCAGATAACATAATCTTTTTCAATTGCATTACACGATTGTCTATCATTTTTTTTCTTTCGTACTCGTGAGACAACGCAGTCCTTATTTTCTCGATTGAGCGTGCAAGAGGTGCAAATAGCTTCACTTGTGTGTCGTTCACCATTGCTAAAGATTCTAACATAGATTGATAAATTGATGTCACGAATCTGTAATTGGAAGGTAATGTGAATTTGTTATCGAATTTTCTTTGCTGCAATAATTCAAAGTCAGAGAGAATTTTTTGAGGATCAAGATTATCGGACATTTTTATTCCGTCATGTTTTAATTTTTTAATAGCAGAAATAATATCATTAATGTTTTCATTGTTCATATATATGTATTTATTTCTTTAAAATAAAAAATAATTGACATTCAAGTTTTTAATTGTCACCTTAAGCAATTGCACATATAAAGCGAGGTAACTCCACAGAGTAAATTAAACGATTATTTCCCTTGCCTAATGTATTTTCATCAACTAAATGTATCCGTCTGTCTGTCTGATTAACTGAATCTCTGTAAGTTTGTTAAATTCCACTGTAAACTTAAGACACATATCGTAATACAATAACAAGGTTCCCTTAGATAACAGTCGCCGCTAAAAAAGCAACGTCATTTACAAGCATAACAAAACGACATATATCAGTAAAGCAAAAACACTTACACGGACATGAAACCCAATTCAAACGCACGCACAGAGTACAAATAATCCTTTAAGCACTTAACTGTACAGTGCGAGTGATCGGTATATTATTTTCAATCATACTGTGCACCATTATACATATACATTTTCGTTCTAGGCTTTCAAACAGAACAACTTGTGCATTATAACACTGATGTGCTTATCGATTTTCCATGGATTTGTGACGCAGCAGTTATTTTCGTCTTCATGCTTGTAATTTTATTAAGATATATACAAACGGTGATATATTTTAATCGTTTCATACATATAAATGGTTATATATCTTAATAACATTATAAATATTTAGATTCATTTATAAAATCAGAAAATCTAATGCTATTGTGTGATAACCATATAATAATTTCTCAAACGTATATATGCAGTCGAGTGTCGTTAGCCCAGTGCACGAGTGTTGGGACTCTGGTACTGAACTTCTGCTGTTCGACTCCCATGACCGCGGGGGGTGGGTATTTGGTCAGGGGTTGCCAATTTTATTAAGATTGGGGGGACCACCCCTGAGGTTTCAATAAAATCCTCACCACGTCACTCCACGTGGTGAGTGCATTTTGCACTTACCCCGGGGTTTGATTTGGTGGGGTTTTTATTGAAACCGCAATGCCTAGACAGTCCTCTGAATTTCTAATGTTTCGTTTCGATTAGAAATTCGCCGGGGGATGTGTCTATGCAAAGGTGCCCTCCTAAAATAATCAGTAGCATGCCTGAGCTCTCTACTCCATTGAAGGGCCCCCAAATAAACATTCAGAAAGAATATTAGCCAAAAGAAACAGAACACGGGGTGCCCCATAACAGTCATAAGAGAGACAACAATGTAAGGACCCCATGAAAGACACAAAGGCTATCAAGGGGCCCCGTGACGGGTAACCACTTAGGATGCTACTGATTATTTTTGATAAATTACATTACATACATACATACATTACATACATACATACATTACATACATACATACATACATTACATACATACATACATACATACATACATACATTACATACATATATATATACATACATTACATACATACATACATACATACATACATACATACATGCATGCAAAAGGTCAAAAGTCAAGGTCAAATATCAAGGTCAAAGTCAAGGTCAAGGTAAAAAAATAGATTTTTTGCAAAATTTACTCAGGCATCAGTCTACGAGCGTATGTACAAATTAATATATAACGTTTCTCCTCTTAGGTCCACAATGTTGCCATCTTGATTTGTGAGTTTGAAATTCATTCTTGACAATAATGGATCATGTACACGCATGTAGACCTGATTTATTGGCTCAGACACAATGAGCCATCCTGGTGGCGCTTGAATACTTGATGAATATAATATATATCCTTGCTGGGCCTGGTTAGATTTTGAAAGATCTACGTGGTAACTACTATCAATTATATCGCATACTAGATTCAGTGCGATTGTCGATGTGATGTTAACAATATTAGGCGAGATATGACGTCCTGCGCCATGTAAATCGTTATTATACTTAAGTATGGTTGGTGGTGGGGCTATTTTTCTCCACGCTGCATATATTTTAGGGAAATATTCATCAATGACATCGTTGAGTGTTTTCTTCATTTCAGCGTTATTTAAATCTGGTATTCTAAATGTTTGTAAGTCTTTTTCTGTTATTTTGTAATGATTAAGAAATAACTGCTTAAGTTCTGGAGTTGTGTAACCACTTCTACTAATATCAGTCGTAACGTTCATAATACTTCGATTGGCGATGTATAAATCAAATAGGATCCTATTTAAATGATTTATCGACACGATTATCTGATTTTTTACATCATCGTCATAATGTTGAGATAATGAAATAAATAAATTTCTTAAATCATTAAGTGTTTTATCGTATTCGGATTTAATATGATCTAAAAATCTTTTTAAAAAATTTTCGTCAACAATCTCTCTCTCAATCTGCGTCCTGGCGTCTCTGATAACATTAAATGCTGATCTAGTTATCTTAGGGGTCCTTCGACCGTCGAAATCAGTAAAGTAATATCTATCGTTGCTTGGATCAGATTCAAATAATATATAAGACCATGGTTGTTTTTTCCGATATTCTGGATCTTTAATGAATTTTTTTCCGTTGTGAGAAATTCATTTTTAGTTGGTTCTGGAATTCCATTTGACTTTTGGTCTGGAGGAATATCAGGCCATCCTAATACTGATCTGATTGAACTTTGATAAATATCTACAGAGTAATCAGGGGAATTTATT
Source organism: Megalonaias nervosa (assembly GCA_016617855.1). Classification (NCBI taxonomy): domain Eukaryota; kingdom Metazoa; phylum Mollusca; class Bivalvia; order Unionida; family Unionidae; genus Megalonaias; species Megalonaias nervosa. Next base: position 21,659 of record JAECUM010027041.1, on the reverse strand, counting down.
TCAATCACCGCTGATAATGTTGGTTCGTATACACCAATTGTTATTTTTGATTCTTTTCCTGTAATAGATTTAATTCTACGCTGGAATTCATCGTTGATCTGTTCTATCTGATAACTACCAGTTGGAATACTAACTACCTGCCAATCAGGAGTTCCATCAAGTTTATTCTTATTTGCGAATACTAATGAATTATTTGGCTGTTGTCCACCAAATGGTTTTGATCTAATATTAGGCCAGCTATAATAAACTCGAAGCTGCGCTAACGCTATTTCTTTTGCAGGAATTGCGGTTGGAAAGTTAACGCTAAACTCAGGATTAGTCGAACTTAATGAAATCATCGTAGTTTTTGACGGTGTTGTATTAGTGACGATCTGCTGTAATAACTCTCTTGACGTTGTCAAGGACTCAGACATTATTATTATTGTTATTATTTAATTCTCCATTTTGGCTATCGTTAGTAGCGATTATGAATGCTTCATCGTAGGTTTTCATTATTGTTGCAAATTCCTCGTCGGATATTTTACCATCACTAAGATAAAATGAAACACACGAAGTTAGTTTAGAATAGACTGCTGTTGCTGTGTGTAATTTTATTATGTACTCGCTTAATTTATCATTTGTGCACGTAGATATCTTTTTAGCGATAATACTGAGAATACCTGCGATAGTCGTTGAAGTTGAAACAATAATCGTTACAATTGCTGGAGCTGTCATTGTTATCGTTGATAATAATAATCCGAATCCAGTAACAACAGAGGAAACCGAGTAAACGATTATATCAATATCAACCATACGTCTGCGATATTTTTTTACTTTTACTGTATAATTGTCAATTATATTTTTTAGTTTGGTCAAGCATTCACATACTTGATTATATCTGTGACGTTGAACGTCGATTGAAGTTTCATTCATTATACTATGACGTTAAGTAATTAATTGGTGAGTTTGGTTACAAATTCCAGACACCACCAGTAACTAGCAGCAGCTGTATGTTTATCAGATAATTCCAACGTAAATATTTCCTCAGAATCTTTATCCAATATTACAGATACAGTTCTAGAAGAATTACCAGTTGATGGAGATGTAGTAAATATTCTAAAATCTACACTGCTAAGTACGGACAACCTATACACACCAGCAATTTCCGCAGTGTATTTGATGGTTTTATTTTGTGGTGTCCACGTGGCTGATCCTGATGCTACTGTGTACACGATATTAACGATCTGATTGTGAGGAATTTAAATCAGATTAGTTTTTTGAACAATATTAGGTATTCCACTAACAATATCATTGAGTTTTGTGTTAACGTCGGCTAGTTTTATGTCAACGGTTGGTGGATCACCAAAAAAATCATGTACAGATTTGTTTATGTTTCTACGAAAATTTAAAAACGTTTCCACATGTCTAGTAAAAGTACCATTGAGTGTGGTCATTTCGTTATTGATTGTTTTTAGCGAAGTTGTCGTAGGAATGTTGCTATCGTTTACATATTTCTTCGTTGCAGCGTCAAAATCAGATTCTGGTGTTCTAAGATTATTAATACCATTATTATTCATGTTGAGAAATGCACGCATTATACCACCGTTGACTAACACGTACTTAGATTCTTGATCATCGACATATTTTTTTGTTGCGGCGTCTGTATCTACGGTTGGATTTCCAAGGTATGTAATTTTATTTCCTGACATAATAATGCTACCAGTAAATACATTGCCAGTTTTCTTGATATAATCGTTAACTGACTTACCCGAATCTTGTATTTTACCTTGATCAGTGAAAGTAACGATATTATCAGCAACTGCGGTAGGAATTCGTATAAGTACATCTGGCGGTTGTATATTGCTTGTCTTTAATCGTCCTTGTTTATCCTGAAAAACAACGACTTCATTTTGATCCACACTTGTAATATTTAATAAATCATCAATCTCATTTCTGAGTTGATCAAGAGTTGCATATTTAGATAAATCACCTTGCTGCTGAGCTTTACCACGAGCAGATCTTCCGTAAATATCTACCATTATATTTATCAATATCTGTTTAAATGTGACAATGTGATATATTCATGCACGACTTTATGAGGTGGTTTTGTTGATTTTGATATAGCATCAAGTACATTAAGTACTTCACGACCACATATTGGTGGATCAGTTAATGTTTGTGTTGGTAACGTTGAATACCAGATTGGAGCAGTATTATTGCTGACATAATGAAGAAATTCTTTTGGTGGCGCTAATCCATATGAATCAAAGTCAATAGTTCCACGTGGATCAATTGCATATCCAACCCAATGCGTGCCTGGTCCAGAATTTTTATCGAGATTGATAATACCAGTTTCTAAATCGCTAGCGATTTTAGGTACTTGATCGCGCATGAAAACACCTCTAAAATTTTTAATTTTTAGTTTTTTAGCAGCATTGAGTAAATCAAAATTGGACATAGGCGATATCAGTAAACTGTCCCGGGAAGTCTTAGCCTTTTCCGTACCATGAATGTGGAGTCCCTGGCAATCTGAGACCTTTTCCCTTTTTTTTGATTCCCTGTCCGTTTGCTTTCTTTAATGCCATTCCAGCAGCAGTTCCAACAGCGCCTAATGCAGCTGCTTTTGCAACAGCTGGGGCTGCAGCTGCTATTAAAGCTGGTATAGCTGCGAGAAGTGGAAATATACCACCCGTCTTAGCGATGTCTTTGATGGCGCCCGCAGAAAGATTAAGTTTTATACCTTTATTTGATTTTTTGGCTTCATTGAAGTTTCTGAATTGACGCTCGGTCAACGATAATTTATTTGAACCGCTCATCTGTTCTCGCTTTAGCGATATTTTTATTCCACAGTTATTTTTTTATGCTGATTGTAGTCTTTTAATCTGACCAGGTGTCAGGGTAACACTAACGTGATTGTATGACATTATAATTATTATCCTGAATTTAAATCAGGTGATCTAATTTTGTGTTACATATTTTCTCCTGGAGCATCAACGACTCTTATTCGTCCACCAACACCTTCAAGTAACATCGTCTTATCGCTGAGTATAACGGCTATTGCTCTGTAATTGTCAATAGCTACTGGTCGTGTCACACGAGCTCGAAAATGTATATCAACTACTGATTGTCTGGTTAAATCTAAATGTTCCAGCGAAAAGTAATAAATCGGATATAAGGTTGTAAAATCTAACTGTGATATTTGTAAACCAGTATCAATGTTCTGATCACGCCCATAAACGACATAAGACGATGATATACACGTGCTACATGATTTTGATCGAAATTCAGTAATATATCCTCAGCTGGTTCTTGATGTCCATTTATCCTTAATGAAACTTCAGAAACACCAAGTTTGTCAAATATCATTATACTACGTGTTTGATCATTCACCCGTGCAGCATCTTGTAATGCAATAAATATATGTTGTGGTGCAGAAACACCCTGCTGAGAAGCTCTTTGCCATGTAAATAAACCATTAATATTACTAATAATAGCATCTGTGGTCACTGTCAACCATGATAACGCTGATTTACCGCCTTGACTCATAAAAAATAGCAACCGGTCTTCTTCAGATATTGACGGAATCATCACTGGCATCCACAATGAAAGTTTGGTTAATATCACTTTACCATGAGCCGCAGCCGCTATAGCAGCAGGATTAGCGCCAACTCCCTTAACGTGCCACATTGCATCATCGTCTGTAGCCTTTCGTACTAGTACAACCGTATGTTTAGCTCCAAAAATAACCTTTCTGACATTTCTGCAAAATCCAAATATATGTGAAAGTGGAATTGAACATGAAAATGTTCTTCTGTTATCTTTCAACATTGATCGACGTGCTGTAAATCCTAAGTTAAATTCTGAATTAACACTTTGCAATAACGAAAATGCAGCAGCAGGCCGTGCTATCATTCCCGCTGGCTGTGGATCGGATGCAGTATCCTGTGGTGTTTGTACTAATGTATACTGTCTGTTTTCTGGATAATCAGAAGTGTCCTTTACAAACATCATTGACGGGCCAGCTGATCTTGAATAATCGTCGCTTTATCTCGCAAGACCAAGTATCGTTGTAGCAACGTCAACGTCTTTCTGAATTGATTCAATATTTTTTTCCGTCAATCATGTACGTAGCGCTATCAAATAACGCCATAATACTATTATTAACAAAACCAACACTAATATCATCTCCATATGCAGTATCGTCTGTTTTTTAAATTTCACCTTCAACCTCGATAAACGCCTCAGCGGGTAAGAAATATCTGCTTGTATCCTGAACCTGTAGTTCAATTCGTCCACGCTGATCTGGAATTCGAGCGTCATAAGAATAATATTGATAATCACGCACAGACTCATCCTTGAGTACTGGTGCATCCATGTCGAATGCTGGATCAGATATGCGTTTAAACATCTTTATTATATTTGCTATCGTCTAACACGAAGACCACTTCGAGAAGTGAGACCACTTCCTGCTATCAGACTAGCGGTTATATTTTTTTCTTTTTCTGATAATGGTACATCAGCCAACTCTGCTAGTTTTTGATTAGCAGCTTGATTTATTATTTTACTAATATTTGCAGGCATTACTTCAGTGCTAGGTAATTTTACAGGTTGAGGTCGGACCGCAGGTCTGCGTATTAATCGTGTTAGTCTATCTTTGATTGCTGAGAATGCTTTACCAGCAATATTGCAACAGCACCAATACCTTTTTCACGAACAACATCAATAGCTTTCATTCCCAGTTGCTTTGCAATCGGTATTGCTTTTGGGGCTATCCTTCTAAATAGACCCTAAACAACATCACCTAGTCCATCTCCGTAGATTGTTTTGTATACTGGTAATCGAGAATTTAACGCCCTGACCATGGTTGGTCCACGTTGAGTACTATGTATGATCATTTTATTATAATAACTGTATTTAATTACATACTCAATCCAGTGACTTAGTCACTATAGTAGTCATCGGCGATTTCATTAATGAGAGACCGATATACATTAATATCAATGATACCGCCTGTAAATAATCGTTTACAAATATCAGCTGCTTCATTGACGATTTCTGGGGAATTATTACCAGCTCGGTTTCCTCCAATGAGGATTTCTAGTCGATCAACATCAGCAAGGACGTTATTGGGACAAGTAATAAGACCACTTCCCTGATTAGTAAAACCGCTTCCAGTTGTTTCTTCCTCCTCAATACGAGGTGGTCTGAACAGCGATTTTACTGACGATAATATATCTCCGGGTAATGGCGCTCTTTTAGCCTCTTTGACTTGTTTTATAAAAGTATTAAAATCATCTTTATGTTTATCAGTGATTCTAGATATACCACGGGATTTTCGAAATATAAAAGGAACCCAATTTTTTTCAGAAACACTAGCGGTGTCTGGATCTAATAATGTATCACGATGTGGATATCCTGTTGCTGCAACCGCTACAGGGTTTTCTTGAATTATGCTACGACCATATTCGGTTAATTGGGTTGGTGGTTTTGGTTTTGGTTTTTGGCTTTGGCGCAACAATATCTATTACGTCACCGACATCCTCACGAATTTTGTCAATACCCTCAAGTACTTGTTGTACTTCTTCTTGTAATTGTGGTTGAGCAGCAGCTATTTCGGCTGGAAGTCCACGTAAAATTCTTTTTGTCTGTTTTGTTCTTTCTGCTATTTTTCCAGTTGCTTCAGCGGTTTTCTCTAACACAGGTAGAATGCCTTTAGTAGTCTCAGTGATAGGTTTAAATAATTGTTTTGTATCCTCTTCAAATTCCACCTGAGACTCTTGACGAGATTGTAGTTGTTGTTTAACTAAATCACGAACAGGTAAATATTTTCTAATTGCCTCTAGTCGCTCTCGAGCTAATCTAGCTGAATGAGGTTCTCCAATACTCATTTATTAATAATATCTATACTGGCTGTTTAATTCATAGCAGCAGAGAGGGTGAACGACAAAAATTGGGTGACCAGACAAGTAAACGAAATCGCATAAAAATTTGAAAAAATAGTCAAAAATAATCTTGCCCAATTAGAGAATTTATTGGTCTAAACGTTATTGACGGTATTTTTCAGCTTCGTAGGAACCCTTGGTTTTGCTTACGGGGTCGAGCAAAAAGTTGTAGGGTTCACCCTACCTGCACACAAAAAATAAAAAAACCCACTTTTAAAAAATGGTCCAAATTATTTGGTTGGTTAGAGGTTTCAATTTGACGTTATTGACCTTGTATCTCAGCCTTTTTGAGACCCCCCCCCCATCAGCCCAATTTTTCGTATCTTCGTAGGGACCTTTATTTTTGTAAAATAAGGTCTCTACGACTTTTGTAGGGTTCACCTCTCTGCTGCTACCTGGATAGTCAATCCTACAATGGCAAGCCCGACAGTCAGCACACACAAGCCTCTACTTATTGAAACATATAAGACTTCGTCCCTTCATAGAAAAGCAGTGACATTATTTAAGAGGCAGTCGTCCAATCCAGCCTCTGACAGGAGGAAGAAAAATTTACAACATTGCAACTATTTATTGCTACAATGTTAACATGCTTTGTTCAGGAGGGAACAGTTGGTGAGGGTTAGGATTTTTAAAAAAAATAGAACAATGTTTTTACAGAAAATATAACGATCTCTTTTGTTTTATCTTGATTAGTTTTCAAGAGAAAAAGGCGCTGTAACCGAGCAGTATGCATGTCGAATTTCCTATCTTTACCAACATAGAGATAACCACAGCACTTTAAATTACTGCTTTTATCAGTTGTATAGGATTAATCTCCCTTTAGAGCAAAAATGACTAAAATAAGATCCACCCACCCCAAAAACTCGTTTGGAATCGGTTTCTCTTTATTGGGGGGGGGAGGGGCGGGAAGGAGGGGGAATAAATATGAATACTATGTACAATAACATATCTAGACAGTGCGGAGATTATGGAGACGACTTAAAAATATTTTCACGATCGAACAAATAGATATTTGTTGAGATATAATATTATGGAAACATGCTTCCTGACTTCTAGAATAGAAAACGGTGAAAATGATCCTTCTAGGTATTAATCTAATCCTCTTCTTAGATACTAAGGTTTAATTTTGGAATTGACCAGAATGGTTTGTATAGCAATGATCTAGTCCCTAAGAACAATTTTTTTTAAAAATAATAATAATAATAAAACCCCGCGAAAGTACGCTAGAATCAGAACTACTTATAATTATATAACGAGTATTCAAATTCTAATTTTTCGAAAATAATATTTATTTTGATCTGTCATGAGCAGTTAGAATCTGATAACAATAATAATAACAATAACAATAATAATAATTAGAATAATATTAATGATGATGAGAGTATATATATATAAAATTTAAATACATACATACATACATACGTGCATGCAAAACTTCCCAAGATATCTGCAAGTATTTGCGCACTACGTACTTGAATGATACTTGAAAAGTTTTGTACATGCGTAAATAATATGAATGCTGTTGAGAATAAAAAAAGACTTTATAAATGAATTGTATTTTCTTTCTTCTTTTCTTTCTTACTTTCTTTGTCCTAAGTTAGAAAAATTGCAAAAGTTAACGCCATTATTTCCATTTTCTACGATTCCTCCTAAATTTGATTTTTCTTCATTGTATCACATTCCAGATTGTGTTATCCAGGCCCTAAATGTACCTCAAAGTGTGAAAGAATATTATCATACAGGTCAGATAATTTGCGAGGGACGTCTGCTTGGTCGAGAGGGTATGGGGTTGGTGTGTGTTCGAATCTCAGTAGCGTACGAATAACATGTACTAATGCACTGTACTAATATGCTCCAGTCGAGCAAGTTCTGATGTTTCAAGAAACACCCACGTTGCCTTTTTAATTTACAAGCACAGAAACACAGTATCCGACAAGACAGAGAAACGAAGTTTGGATAGACGCACTTCTATTTTTTATTTTGCAAAAGAAACGAAGTGCTTATAGACACACTTCCATTTTTTAAAAATAAACACACAAATATTTTTGCAATTTGATTAGTATCTCTTTTCTAGCGTGTTGGGGTAGCCCTGAAAAGGGCTATTGTGTTGACGGGAAGTGATGGCAATCTTTTATCGTCTAAGATTGGGTCCCCGTCTGGCGGCAGGCTTTCCCACAGGATAGGGTCTGCTTCTTCGGAAAGAGAAGGAGAAATCTTTCGTGTTTATGCGGCAGTCGACAAAACCTCTGTCTGGTTCCTTCTGCTGTTGCTCTTGCTGCTGCTGTTGTTGTTGCTGTTCTCTCTGCTGCTTCTGAAGTCTGTACTTCTCTGTCCATTCTTATTGCTCTTTCTTGATTTCCTCTCTGAAGACCTCTTCTATCAGGCCTTGGGCTATTGTTAACATCCTGACATTCTCTATCTCTTCAGGCTTCGGTATCAGGTTTTGCCTGACACGGTGTAAATTCACGGAAACGTCGTTCAGCTGGGCTAGTCTTGAAGGCATCTTCTTAGGTTCACGTGTCAACAGTGGATGGTCAGACTGGAGACTGCTTCGATTTATATGGTTCAAACGCGGACGCGATAGAAAACATCCCTACTGGGTTTTTGTTGGCTCGGAACGTTATGATAGCTAATTTCATGGTGGGGGATAGAGAGAGAAGTCAAAGAGCATTTATAATGATAAAAAAATTTTGAAAACAAACGACAGACACATTTTTGTTTCAAAACACAACATGTTTTTATTCAACAAACAGCTAACAACTAACAGTTAACAATAATATCAAACAAACTAACACATTATTTTTGACAAGGTTATCAACGTTGTGAAGTCAAGTTAGATTTCCACTGATGGAAGTCATCAGGCCATTGATGTACACTACGTTTCTTAGCAAAAGACAAAAGATAGATATAACGGTCACAAAACCATCGATCTACTTTCTCAACATTTCTAGAAGAGTTACGATCAAAATAAGTTACTAAACGTTCTAAAGAATATCCAAGACTGCGTTGATAAAAAAATACACGTAATATTGTACACACACCATGGAATCTGCACCTTGTAATTTGACATTATTGAATCGTGTCGTCTGGGCATTTCTTCTCATAAAGTCAATGATGTCGTCTTCCATAGGGGGTGATCCATACGAATCAAAATACTCCACACAACCCTCTTTAGGGAAGTAGACGACTACCCAGTGGGTTCTTGGGAGATGACTGTCGTCCGTGTTGATATCATAAGCTTGATGGTCTTGAGGTTTACGATGAAGGAGTTCATCTTTAGCACACACGACAGGATTTCAAGAAGCAGAGTACGAACTGTTGTTCAAAAGGTAAAGTTCCCAGGTATCCATTTTTGTTTTTTCTCTTTTTCACAGGTAATGATACGTCATCAATTCAATTCTGAATTTTTACTTGAAAATCTCTGACAAGTAACCGTTTCTTTGTTTGTCTCCGCACTCTGGGCTAAGAAAGCTTCGATGCAATAGATCTCCAGAGTAGTGAATGGAGGACAGGAATGATCACGCAAGTTTTTATACCACTGATGCAACACTACTTCTTCCGAGATGAGACCCCAATCGTCGTCCTGATACTCGTCCAATTTTTCTTCTTGACTCATCATCGGACATTCATCGTGTTGAATTTGACTTGGATGATCGTTTTGATATCCATAGCAATCTTTCTTGGTCAATTCCGTAATTGTATCAGCCAGGTGTTTGGCAATACAGGACACTAAATGTTGTTCTTGTTCTGGCCATTTGGACGTGACCACCACGTCCTCTTCGTCTTTGCTTGCGTTCTGATTCCACGGTATTCTCCCACTCCATCTCCAAAGATACTTTACCATTTAGAGAGGGATAAGAGTCTTCCATAGTTTATAACAGTCTAGAATCACTTCTCTCAAACTGTTTATTTCTATCGTATTATCGAATTCGGCATACAAGATGACGTTCACCGTCTCGGCGAGAGCTTCTGCAAACTGAAGTTCCACACGCAGTTGACCGGATTTTATAGGGTGGAAATGTCCCTCGTCGCTGCCTTGGTCTTGAGTGAAACCAAAAGCCCTCAAAGTGTAACCTCCTGCATAATCATCGTACGAAATGCCGTGACTCGTGTTGGTTCCTAGCTGTCTGGTAGCTTCGTACAGGGACAAGTACGATCTCAAGTAAATCTTCTGGGCAAAGTTAGTTTCAAAGGGCCAGGTACACAAGGTCTTGGCATCGCGACTCACTTCGATCTTGAACACTCTGTAGTGCTTAAACTCGAAAGGAGTGGCAGTAACAGCTTCATTGAGGGCTGCATTGCTAACGATAACAACGATTAAAAGTTTGGGTAACTATCCTTGGAATAGACGATCTTCGATCTTGGATCGGAGTCCAGCAGCAATGGTGAAAGTTTTCACTTCTACTCGTCGTGTCGGATACTTGGCGGCCGGTTTGCTCAATATGTGACTGATGTCGTTTCTCGCTTTAGGTAACACTTCTACGTGGCACACGTAAAGTCTGGCTTCGTGGATAATGGTTTTGTATTCGTTGGCATGAGCCATCAAATGGAAAGCGGTACTGCTGCGATTCAGTCTCAGGCGGATATCCACTACGTTTAGCAAATACTCTTCTTGCAACCACATATCCAAATGCAAACGATCCATCAGTTCTAAACTACATCCTTGCAGGATTTTCTTTCGATGGTCGTTAAAGCCAACATTGTGAGGATCGCCATCGGCTGTCAGGACTGTGTCGTTAAACTTGTCATCACCTGCTGTGTCAGGTTTCTATACCACGCAAGCATCCAGATGAGTGTTCTTGGCTTCTTTTCCGTACGTCAAGAGATTTTCCAGGTACGCTCGGTAAGGGTAAGTATCCATGCTGTTGCTGACCAGTTTGTTATTCAAGTACAAATCCACTTCGCTGAACAAGGAATGCATGAAATTGTTGACGGGAGCTACTCATGCATATGCTCCCGGATTGGTGTTGTCCGTTTTGATCACTTTGAGTTTCTGGTACAAGTAACTGCTATTCAGATCGATGTAATCTTCGGGCTGTCCTTTGATTTCAAATTCGATGCTAGCTGAATCCCTCAAAAATGAGACGGGATGAAATTCTATCCATTGTGATTCTTGCATCGTTATCATGGTGGGTGGCCTGGCAAACAGATCCAGTTCCGACTTGAAACAGGCGCAAGACTCTCGGTGCATCATTTTCTTTCTCTCTGTAATTTTTTAATAATTAAAAACGTTTAAGTCTCGGACGGTTCTTCTTTTCTTAGTGTTTCTATCTCTGGGGGTGTGAAGTCCTCTGAAGGGGCGTTTTCGTCGTCTCTTTCTGCCTTGTCCTTGCTGTGGCTCTAAGGAAGCAGAAATGACTGACGCGGCAGCGTCCAGGTCATTTATAGGAGTTTCTCATCCGCCCAAAATGTCCTTTCCCATTTGAAGCAAGACATTTTTGCCTGCTCTCAAGAAAGCTCCTTTGGGGTTTTGTTTGTCGGTGATGACATTTTGGAGAAATTCTTTGCCTTGCGTCAACGCGGCATCTTTCAAGGCGTGCAATCCCGGTGTCACCATCGGTTTCAAAACGGGAGACACCGAACGAAAGACCGATTTCAGCATATCTCCTATACCATGTCCTAGTTGTCGAGCGACTCCTCGGTACACTGGATACATGACTTACAAGTTGTTAGAGTAATCGGTTTCGAAACTGAAGTTTCACTGTGACTTTCCCTTTGGTGAATGGAATATTTTGTCCTAGATCTCCTTTTATAGTAATGTTGACAGTGTCGAAATACGACTTACTGACGGGCAAATAGTGAGGATGTACAAATTCGCGGTGAATGTGATAGGTGCTTCCACCTTCCTCGTCAGCGTTCGTGGTAGAATCCACTTTGAAAGAAATAACACGCAGTAACGGTACGGAGGTGTGTTCCACTACTTTGTACTCCACCACACCGGAGTGCACAAAAGTCAAATTCAATCCTTGTGAACCAAGGATTGAACAGGGAATCGAAAATATTTTGCAAACTCCAAGTTGCTGGTAATGGCTGCTATTTCGTTTCTAATCTTGATCAACTTGGTATCTCCACCCAAAATGTCATACAGTTCAGGACAAAATGTAATGGCCAATACTTTGTCCTCTGAAAATTTCATTAGTAGGCGACGAGCTATTTTGTGGTACTCGATCGTGACACTTTTTCTGGCTTTCTCCAAGGCTTTGCCAAACACGGTATTGAACTTGGTAGCAATCGCGTTCACCAAATGTTGACCACTAAAATAAAAGCCTGCAGGAATGGTCAACAGATAGGTAAACCGTTTAGTTTTGGGGTCTTGTGTTTTCATAGTTACCTGCAGTGACGCGTTCATCCAAGTTTTGTTGCACTTGCTCGTCATGAACTTCGACCGTAAAAGTGTTTTGATTTTCAATGAGGTTTATGATTTGTCTGAGGTGAATCATTTCCACTAAAGCCACTTCCCAATGGGCTTCGTGATCCAATTGGATGGCCTAAGGTAATGTGGTCGTAAAACAGCACAAGGTGTTATTGAGAAACACCTCCATGGAACTATCACTTGGTAACGTTAAGTAAAATTGGTTGTTCATAATTCCAAAGTTCTAGTGTCCAAGGGGTCACTGGAGGTTAGAGGAGTGTCTAAAAGAGGAATGTTGTGATGGTTATGGTGACTGTTGGAATGGAGACTGACGTTGGACGCAAGGCCCCCGTTGTTCCCGTTAGAGGAATATTTCAGGGACGGATAGGGAAGAAGGTAACCGATGCAACTACACAGTAAAATGGTCCATAATTGTTTGTCTCCTTGTTGCAAACTCAAAATGGCAATGGCAGCACCGATGACACAATACACCACACAGAATTAGCAGAAAAAGACGATTTGCATTTCAGGCACACGTTCTCCACACCACACCCACAAGTGTTGCTTTTGTAGAACTTCCACAGAAGAGCTGGGGGAAGGAGTGGTTACTGCTGTAGTGGTAGCAGTTGAAGCTGTGTTGAAGATCATGATGGTCACTTCTTTTATAGTCGATGATTTGCGAAGCGTTGATCCTAGAGTCAAAGCTGGTAGGATATCCTTTCCAACGTACTTTGACTTCTTTGACACGTCGTTTTCCCACTTTACGAGTTCTTCGTTCGAGAATGTTTTTCATGTCGTACACTTCGTCTTATTGTTTGGTCACACGTTGTAACTCGGGCAAGTAAAACATTTCTTTTAACACTTCTCCTTTCATGTCGTCCAATTTATAGACGGCAGGATGACGGCCACGCACTCGTTCAGTGACACAAAACATTTCGGTGGTCCAGTTGGGTAAGTAACCTTTGTCGAAAGTGCGTTTGGTTTTGCCAATGCGCACCCAATCTCCTACTGCCAACACTAAAACTTTCTTGAGGACAGTCACCGACGGGGACGTACCAAACAGGTGCTCGAAGACGGTCACTTCGTTGTCAAGAGTCGCTTCTTGGGAGACACGTCCGATGCTCCGATGGTAAGATTGGTTGTATGTTTGGACTAGGTTTGGTAAGACGTCGATGTACTTGAAAATGTGTTGATGCGTAAATATTTCCACACGCTTTCTTTCAAGGTGCGTTGAAAACGTTCCACGATGCTGGGTTTGGTTTCGGGATTTTCAGTGGTGAAAAAATGAATGTCACGTTTCTTTAATTCTTTTTGGAAAGCTTGGTTCAGAAATTCGGTGCATTTGTCAGTTGGTATCGTAGAGGGTGACGACTGCTTTGTTTCAACACTAGTTTGAGGGATCGCACTAACTCACTGCTCGATTTGGAAGTAATGGCACAACCCAAGCAAATTTGGAAAAGACACAAAACAAATATTGGTATCCGCGATTGTAGGTGGCCAAATGAGAGACATCGGCTAAATCGGCTTGCCATTGATGATCGATACCCTCCACTCGGGTGCGACTTCTAGACATTTTCGTCGAATGGGTTTGTGTAAGGTGTACGTGGCTTGTTCTTGTAACCATCGTTGCACTTGAGGTAACACGGACACTTTTCAGTCGCGTTTTGGCCACACGATACAATTTCTGAACTCCTCCGTATCACGCAGGATCGGATGGATCGTAGTAAATGCTGGCTACCACCTTCTCTATTTTTTAAACAAGTTATCCACTCTACACAGATGCTACTCTGGATGGGGCGAAGGGGTGGTTTAGAAACGGCTTTACGTGTTCGATGTGCCACGGGAGTAGAAGTCGAGGGTAGTGGTGGTGGTGGCGTAAATGTTTGAAAGACTTTGCGCGCCTCTTCTTCCTCACGCATCCGTGGGGCTGCGTTTGTTTTGACCGCTGGAGGTGGTGATGGTGGTGAGGGTGACCAACACTGACTCTGACAGATTTTAAGGCCCTGATGAAAAGTCAATCACCAAGATGGACTTTTCGTCAGGGCCTTAAATCTGTCAGAGTTGGTAGAGCTATTTCGTCTAAATCTTTCTGGTGAAAGAGTTGCAGTTGTTGCAACAGTTGACCGTACCGTTGAGATTTTTCCGTTTCTGACAAATCACTGCGATCCCTCAACGGTTGCAGTTCGTGTGGTAACTGGGACATCTCGGTCAAATGAGGATTGGGAGGTAAATGCGGGGTACGTTGTTCTTGCCAACGATGGTATTCCATCCATAGTTTGTAAGGATCTCAAGAAAGTTTTCGTCCTTCCATCGGATTTCAATGGTCACGTCTGAGATTTTTGGAACACAGAGGCCCCTTTTATCCTCTTGGACCTTTTTATTCTTGGCCCATTCCTTGTGAAGCAGCTCCCTGCATGGGACCCACAATCGTTGTTCCCAATATTCCTTTCAGCAAGGATGCTAGCAACATAGGCAAAGAGGGGAAAAATCCTCCGCGTTGCACCAACATCTTTTTCTTTTGACGGATGGGTATTTTCTTTTGGACCATTTGGCGAAGAACGTGTCGATCATATCTAAGCATTCTTTCTGGTGTTTAGACAAAGATATCGTTTTTTTCAAGACATTTAGACAACATTCGCACACGGTATTGATGACGTCTTTGGAGGCCGTTTGAATGAGTTGTTTTCGCATGTTTGAAGGGGCTTTGGACGGGACGGATAACACGTCCCAATGTTTGGCTACACGAGGAGGCAGTCCTTTCCTTTTCTTTCCTTTGGAGGTAGAAGAGGGATGGCTTCGGGAGGGTGACATCATTACCGGTTTGCTCCGCGACACACGCGCACACAAAAATACACTTACGTCAATTACTTGGCACACGCCCTTTTATCTCTTTTTGGGGGACAATCGCTTCGTCAAATTGGTGACGACAATTTTTCCAAAATTGCTAGACAATCCTACCCTTAAGTGACTCCTCATTTTCTTTGAATGAGTGTGCCTTTTCAGAGGGTGACGTCGATGCTTGGCTAAGAGTGTTTTTCGGATGACGTGACTGTCCTTTTATTTTTCCTTTTCCTTTTTGGACAAAAGAACGAAGATGGTGACGGTGTGCACTTCTTTGAGGGGACATGTTTGGGCGTTCAGGAGCACAAAAATGCTGATCCCTATCGTTTACCTCAGGTCTTTTTTATACTGGAATGTGTCGCCACTGATTGTCTTTACGTCGTATCAACTTGATGACAGGCATCACTCGACGTTGAAGAGTTTGCAACGGACTAAATCGGGACAGTTCTTGCTTAGACAAATCCAGTAAACTCTGTAACATGCCCGATCACTCTTGGACTTTGATTTTGGGGGCAGGTAGTTTGTGAGCAGCGGCCACTGCCGCGAAAGAGGAGGAGGCTGTCACCACTAGAGGAGAAGTTCTTGGAAACGCGGGTTTCCAATGTTTCATCAAATTAGGAAGAACACGTGTCAAATCGGGTTTGGCTGGCATCACCAGCAACGGAGAAGTGGAAGAATCTGAGGCTACTGGAGATGCGGTTACCGTTGCGGCAGGTCGTGGTTTACGAATGTAAGGATGCGTCCTGGCTGTAGTGCCTCTCTTGCAGGTAGAAGCTGTTTTCTGTGGGCTTTTCTTTTTCTTTTTCTGTGGCTGTGACCTGGTCTTGACACCGTTGCTCTTTTTCTTTTTCTTCTGGGTACGTTGGAGAGTGCCTTTTTTCTTGGGGAGGAGGATATTGGGGGCATTGGGATCCCATTTAAAGAGGGAGCGAATGATGACACCTCCTAGAGAACCGCTACCTCCAGATTTCAAAATGATTTGCTTTTTGGTTTGAGTGTCGATGCGAGGATCTGCCAGTTGCGTCAAGGCGACTTTGTTTCTCTCAAAGAAGCGTTAGGTTTGATGTGGAAAATGAATGATGCCTTGCAGTAATTGACGTGCTGTCACCGTGAACAATCGTAAGACTCCTTTGAGACTAGCTTCTAAGACACGAGCACGTATTTGTGAATTTTTTTTTCGCGACTGATGCCGTACAAGGCACGAATCAATTTGACGGGAAGATGAGACTGAAGGGACGTCATGTTGACGCTGTGTGAGAAGGACCCGAAGTGATCGAGGTTTTTATAGACCTTTTTGGTTGTTGTTGTTGTTGTTAAGTCGACAACGGGGACGTGTACACGACAGGCCCTCCGTCTTCGCACCAATTGTGAAACAGATGGGTACGAAATCGCAAATAATCAGGGGAGGTGGGTTTTAAATCCACGAGTAAATAAGCGTGTGGGGTTTGAGTGGCATCGTCGTACACATGGATCAGCCAAGGCTTTCCTAACTGTTTGGCGAACACTTGCACTTGCGATTTATCTCTAGAGCTTTTAAACAAGACCACGTCACGTAATGAGCATTGCGACTGATGGTGCGATTGGCTTTACTTTGTTGAAACAAATTTTGAGTGATGTAAATGACTCTGGCATTACGATGATGCCCTTTGCGCGTAAACCACAGTTTAATTTCTTCTTCGTCTACTCCTAACATGTCGTCGAAGATGACCAGATGTGTTTGACTGGGGTCAGACACGATCCCGTCGTCTTCGCCAGGAATGCCTTGAACAAACACGATGGAATCGCCTTGACGTTCTCGCAGAAGGCTGTACGCCGATTGCCACTCTATGTGACACCACACGATCCGTTGAGGTGGACGATTGATCAAATGATGTTTATGTTCGATCAAACGTTTGACAAATTCGGTTTTGCCTGAACCGGTGGGTTCAGCAATTAACATGTGAAAGGAATGACGAAGATACAAGGCCTCCCGACTGGCAGAGACAGTAGAGATAGCCATAGTAGTATAAAGAATGTCACTTTTGACACGAAGACGGACAAGACATAAGATTTTATACTTTTTTCAGGGCACGGTTATTGCAATCGTTAACTGTAAACAACGCTCAGGACAAATATATATAAAAGCCAAATGGTTAAGAACATGAATAAAAGGCAAATCAAAACGATCAAAGTGTAATATAAACAAGTCTCTGTACAATATTTTTGGTGATCAAGATGTGGTGTCCTATGGACAGTGTGTAATGTTCTTAGAGTCTCTACACTTGGCACAATCACACAGGGGATCTCCCAAAATGGTCTTTCGGGAATGTCGATGACGGTCCCGTCTTGAAGGGAGTGGTTTTCCTCGGTGACGGGTTCTTCTTCTGGTACTGTTACTAACACAGGTTTAAAAATTACTTTTTTCAATGACCGTTTGAAGTCAGGATTACAAATCGTGGGCATAGTGTGCCACTTCTTTTGTCCAAGCCTCGAAGCCCAAACTATTCCAGTCACGTACATCTTTCGAGTGAGGGTGCAAGTTACAAGCTACACATATATCGTCGTACACATCTTCAGTACCTAAAAGTTGACGAATCTTGTTTTCCCGTAGAGGTCGAGAAGTATCAAGACGAAAGCGCAAGACTTTTAACAGAATGAGTCTCGCGTGTACATTTAAAGGGACCACTTTCATGTTGTTTTTTTTGAGTGGTATGTACTGTTCGTAAAGAGTTCACAAGGAATCGGCTGGTAACCGAAATCCCAGAAAGCAAGTCACTAAGACACACACCACACGTCGACCCCAATTCAATAGACACAGTTCTCGTAATAAGTGTTGGTAATCCTCCTCCGTTTGAATAGTATCATTGATTGCCTTCCACGGAATCTGTTATATCACGAATGATAATGATCGTGGCATGGTAGCCAGTTTTTATACCTTCTTTTTTATTGGAGGTGATAAGTGTACTTTCTGCACAGAGCTAATCGTACTCCAGTAGCGAATCCAAATTTTTAGTCACAAGTTCACACACTACACACCGCACAGAATTTTTCTCTACAGACAAAGTTTGATAGCGTAAAAGATTTTGGTAATCCTCTCACTCTTCCTCTGGAATTCGTTGTAATATGGCCACCTTGTAAGTAGAAGAATGAGTAGCAACCAAAGTATTCTGGTCCTCGTCCAGTTGAACAATGTTTGACCATTGAAAAGCTTTCACATGAATCAGTCCTCTTATAACATTCCGGTACCACTGGTTTAAACATCGGTGAAATAACGGATGCAATTGTTCTTTGCGTTGAACTTGTATTTTGACCAATTCTCGGTAAATGCGTTCTCTCAACTCCACAGGCAAACCACGAATGTTCTCTTGTAAAGTATCTATTACCATGTTAGTCAAAAACTTCTCCTATAAAAGTAACGGACGTACTGAGTAATTTCTGACCACTGCCATTCCAGGAAATGGTCAAGAATGTCATTACATTCTTCTAATGTAAATGGCCTAAAGCGGAATGTTCGGATGAACGCACACTTGATCCAGAGAAATCTGACTTATTTGTTGACTTTTGTCAATTTCCTCTTGTGAATTTCTCGACAAAAAAGTTCATCAGTCACCAATTGAGATTTTGCTCTGACAAGTCCCTGCCAAACTTCCTTGTAGATCTTCTCTTGCAATTCGTTTGGTAATCTTTGAATATTATTTTTTACATGGGGTTTAAATACTTGTCTAGTTGTTAACCAACGTTTGACTCCTAGCCAAGCTGGTTTCTTAAACGACATGGTATGCCACTTTAATGACTAGGTCCCACTAAAGGTAGGTAGTGACAATCCGGAGACCATCGAGGATGTTCCAGGTAAGCGGAATCTTTCTGCTCCCACTCGTGAAGTGACACACCGCAATTGAAGCACTTGACTTTATCCTCTTCGTCCAAGTACATAAATCAGGCTCTGGCTAATTCTTCGGGGGTAGGTCCTCTCAGATATTTTCGCCAATTTCCTCGGAAAGTTTGGAATCGACTTTCAAAGTTGCAGTATTCAGGCAAATGCACAGGGAACAAATATTTGTCTTTTACCGGTTCATTTCGATGAGGGTACGGTGAAATCCGCAAGAGTTTGCTCAGGGTTGGATGACATCCGTAGGGTGGTAGACGCATGGTCTCCGGTGGAGGATGACATCCGCAAATAAAGTGAAAAGTTGTATTATGACGAATGGCATCGCTTTCGCATCCGTCAGGTTTGACGCGCACATCATCGTTTTCCATGGTAGGTATAGTCATAGCAAAGTTCCCATGATGTAATACTGAATCGCTGAGGTCACAGCGTAAGGCATCCCTACTATTGCAAGGCACATCATCGCATTCCACTTCAGAATCACTGAACTTAAATGGTGTTGTCTATCTGTTATCATTCATCTTTCTCACTTGGTGTTGGTAGTTACAATGAACTATCGGTCTTGGACGTTGTCCCTTTTTATACTAGTCGTAATGAAGTCTCGAGCTTGTACAGCGTTCCTTTTTTATGCCAAGTTTTGGAAGTCTTCCTTTTCTTCTTCCTGGACAACGGTACTACCTTCTCTAAGGTACCGTCATACCTGAACCGTAGTGTAATGGGTATAAAGGCCATAGAAAGGTAAGGACAGTGCGGAGACCTTCGAGTATGTTCCAGAATAGCTGAATCGTTATAGATACATGGATCCATACGCAACCTCAGACCACAACTGAAACACTGTACTTCGTATCCCAATCCAGTCTCAGGTCCCAAGTAGACAAATCCTGTTCTAACTAACACATTCGCGATAGGAAATCCTTCCCGATCAGTAAGCCATTTTTTAAACGTTTCCAATAGACTGACACAATTGCAATTGTCAGGCAAGAAGACAGGAAAATGGTATGGTTTGAACTTGGTGTTTTCAGTGGGTCTCTCACTCGATTCTTGCTGTGTCGAAGTCATCCTTCTTGTTGGTGGCTATCGTCTTGGAACCATTTTATTTTTATACCAGCGTGTCCGTACGGTAAAGTAAAGTAGTTGGGAAGCCTCACTCGCTTCTGGTACACAGTTTGATAGACGTTTTCCAAGGGTCGACTGACGATTCGGTTTGTGGGTAAACGTACAATCTTGTGTGGTTCGAAGGTGGTCACTTTAAAGTTTCCATCCTGTCCAGACTGCAAAGCATCTTTCAATACCCCAACGTTCACCACTCGACTGGTGAGATACTTGAGAGACAATCCTTTCACTTTACACTCGGTGTGCACTTCTCCTTGTGGGTCTAGGTATTCGTAGCCGTAATTTATAGAACCGCCACTAGCAAAACTTAAAATTTTGTCGTTGGGGTGCTAGTCCGTCCAGGCTCCTAAACGGTCTCCCTCGATGTCAGGGTGCCGGTGACCTAGGCGATCGATGTAAATGCAGTTGTCCGTGTCAAAATACAGCACACGATCTCCTAACAGTTCTAAAGCTTCGTACAGTGTTAAGCGAGCATGGACTGTCACGTAGGCTGCAATGATGACATTTCCAAATTCGTCAACTTCTACAAAGTACATTTCTTCTTCGTAATTGACTAACATCAAGTCTTCACGAACGACGTCCACGTGTTTCATGATTTTGTTTTGTCGTGAATCATCTAGAAATAGCGGGAAGGTTCTGTCAAATACTCTGTCTTGGGTAAACAAGGTCGTTGTGCCATTTTTCCCAACAAGCAATTCAACATCATTTTGGGAAACGATCACCTTCCTTCGTTTTTCTCGATGTGGTCTAAATTGATGCCTTCCTGCTCCAGTATTTCTCTTTGAATTTCTTTTGGTCTTCGTGGGTGTGGCACCAGGAAGGATAGCTACTGGATTCTTTTTTCAGTTTCAAAAAGGCATCCACGTAGTCTGCGAAAATGCCTTTCTGAATCTCGTCGCCCTTGTGGCATTTTTCTGTCGTTGGAAAGTGGTAAGTTTCTTACACTTCTAACAGCTGGTACCTCAGCTCCAGAGCTTTAAACAATTCCACACTCACCCACGTTCCTGTCAAGGCGCGTTCTTCCTGACTATGCTGACAAGGTCGGTCTTGGTTGCACGTTTCGGCACAAGTACGTCATAAGGGAAACATCAGTTTTCCTTGGAAATGGTGAGGTAAAATGGGATGGTGCAAGTCCGTGGGAGGCAAGACTTTGGACTTGACCAATCCTTCGTATTGTTGAATGTTGTCCAGGTCAATGTGTTTTGTCAGCAATTGCGGGTGCCCTTCATGAAAGTGACAATATCTGCACACGTAAGGATACAACGAACACACGT
Organism: Megalonaias nervosa; assembly: GCA_016617855.1. Lineage (NCBI taxonomy): Eukaryota > Metazoa > Mollusca > Bivalvia > Unionida > Unionidae > Megalonaias > Megalonaias nervosa. The sequence goes on along the minus strand of JAECUM010027041.1, from coordinate 293 downwards.
CCAAGTATTTGATTTCTTCTCCTTTCTCCTCGTCGGCTTGGTACAGTAAACAGGTGGCATTCGTCCGTCCTCCGTACAAACTGTCACGTCGGTTCAGAGGGTCCACCGACTTTTAACTTTCCACGATGCGTTTAAACTCGTGATAGGTTTAACAACGGTGATCGTACTCGTGTTCCCACATTTCCAACACCTGGAAATCTTGCTGTTCTAACTTCATGCCCCGCTTACAAGTGGCCTCGTACAAGTCTTCGATGGTTCGTTGTAAAAATTGATTTTTGGTGTCACGTTCAGGG
>JAECUM010027039.1:0-22919 GCA_016617855.1 Megalonaias nervosa | reverse complement strand
TATATATATATATATATATATATATATATATATATATATATATATATATATATATATATAATTTGTGTAACAAAGATGATGATGTTTAGAATTTTTGTATTATATGATTCTAATATGTATGCCTTAATAAAGACTGTCAGTGTTACAGCTGTATTAATCTTCAGTAGAAATAGCTCTTAGGTATTACAAGTCACATAAGTTGAGGCTGAGTGTTATAAGCCATCACCTATTAAGGACAAAGGAAACGTCTGTATATGCACTCGGCTCTAGACAGCCTGGTCGAAATTGCTGTGTTACAGACTTAAGATTTTCTGACTTCCTTTTTCTAAGTGTGAAAAAATGTAATTAGTCTTTGTTTGAAGATTTCTTTCTGGTGTCTAAAACATTGAGAAGAAACATATTTAGAAATTATTTCACTTACTTTTAAAAAACCTGTATTATGATATATGTTATACAATATTAATTTTTAAATATAGTGTTCTTGGATTACTTAAATTTTATTTAGAATTTGTAATTATAGAATTGATTTTTGTAAAAATGGTTTGCTACCAACTTCATGCTACAAAAAATTAATTTAGGAACAAAATGCCTACTGAATTACGGAATGTAATATTTTAGCTTTTAAAATAAACATTGGATAAAATGTTTTGATAAAAATTAGCTTCGGTATTAGTTTGTAATATATAATTCTTATTCGGCATTTAATTAAAAAATACAGAAATTACAGAACGTGTAAAGTTGGTTAGCTTTAATTAAATATACATTTAAGATATATGATAAGATTATTATAGTTGATTTGTGTGCAATTTTTCTTTATCAAGTTATGTTTAATTTTAATAAGGAATTGCTGTGCTGCAGACTTAAATTGTGAATTTCTTTTCCAGTTCGATCCCAGTACTTCTTCGCTAATACTAGCAATGTAACACCTACATCGCAAGAGTGACACCGCCCGCAAAATGAAGGCCAGAATGATGTCTTTCTCTCACTCTCTCTTTCGATGTGATGGCTGTCCCATCAACAAATTGGGAATGAAGAAAACAACTAAACCAAATAAAATGACCATCACTATGGGAGAAAGAACCACGAACAATAATTTTCCTAAAAATTGGTGGAGAGCCTTTTTCATAATTGGAGAAGAAAACCATAATGAAGCCAGGTGTCACTCCGCCAAAACTGAACAACTCTTCTGTGATTTTCGTACATTTCACCCACAGGAAGGGACAGTTCTTAACATCAGCACCAGGTGCATCATTGCGAGAAGCAACAAAATTACCATTGAGAGGATTTCCAGCAGCAATATATAAATCGCCGGTGAGTATTCTTCCCGCAGTAACACCTAAAATTTCAGGCATTTCGAATGCATAAGGTACCAACCACTAGCCCAGCGCCGAATCCGAGCTCCCTGCACAGGCTGTTATATGTGTATCCATACCATAAAGTGGCCTAAACTGAGATTTCCACGGATCCAACAGCGACATCTCCAACAGACACCCAGTAAACATTTAGCCAGCATCGACAGTTTCCTATCCAGTGACGGTGTCTTTAACTGTTACAGTTTGAACTCTTTCAATATTACAGATATTTCGTGTATTGTTTACTAATCGTTTCATAGGGAGAATATTTTGGATTGTGGTAATTCTCATACACAGGTATTTTTTTACCATATTATATTTTATTTCTTGAAATATACATTACAAGGTTTCAAAATTCTGACATTATTTCTTCACGTAACTTTGTTAGTGCCTCAATTTCAATATATTTTCCGAATAACTGATTCCATTTTTGTTTTGCAATTAATCTTTTATCTTGAAAAATTAATTCTTTCTATGCCTACGGCAGTAGCTTTCATCACTGTTGCTTGGTTTCTATCACAGAGACGGTGAATGAACATACTGACTTTGATTTGTATTCAGTAGACTGTGCTGTACATGAAAACAGTTGTGTTGAAATATGAAACCACATCATGCATGTTTCGCAACTAACAAACATAATAAGTGTTACCGTATTTATCCATCGTAGGGAGAAGTGTAATTTCCGCCTGACCGTCTCAAACATATTAATGCTGATGTTATTTATCAGCTCCACGTTCGATAAAGTCAATGAGATTTTTCTCTCGTCTTTATATTAGTTTTATGTATATGTACCTTATGACTCGGCGATAGCGCCATAGAAACGCCTCTTATGCCTTCAAAACAACAAGAAGAGGTGCTTCCTTCTCTGGTTTGGCAACATTACTTGATGTTGTCGTGTTCTTCATTTATTATGCATGCTTAAACGATAAAATAGTCAAGGTGTCGGAGCAATCGCTCGACCCTGATTTTTGTGAATCTTGATATAGCTCTCGTAAGACATGAGAAGCTATCGGCCAACATACGGCCAGCTTCCAAGTCAAAGTTGTTTGAAACAATAAAGGCGATATGATCTCTTCCAAACAATAAAGGCGATATAATCTCTTCCACACGTCAAAGGTAGCTTCAGTAATATGCGTCCATTTCACGGTTACACTAAACCACACCGAACAAGTTTTACGATTATAATATTTTCACTTTATTGCTCGTATGTTAGTTTAAATGCAAGTTCTATCTAATATACGCGTATGTCAAAGTTTGATTGCAAGTGAACATACGTCATGGTTATTAGGGTAGCACAAACGCAACACTCAAAAATTCACTTTTCTTTCTCTTGACGAATATCTGATTCTACTCTCTTTGAAAACATTTTTGCCTTACTGTGTGCAATTATTTATGTTTATTGATATTATGTGTGCAACAGGAAGATACACTCAACAACGGCTTACTAGCAATATCCATAGGAATGAGAATTCTTTTTCTCACAATGCGTTGAATCAAAACATTAACCATAGACACCCTTAAATACGTTCCGCTGATGTTATAAATAGAAAACTAATAAAAATCATAATTTAAAAAATAGTAAGATAACATACAAAAAGATAAATAAAGAAAAACGAGAACTGCATGCTTATAATTGTTATTGTCTAACAGGCTTATATATATGTATTTTTGTTTGGGGTTAAATTTGCATATCTTACAGTTATATGTTTTTTTGTGCTTTATTTTATCGCAGTGTATTTTTCTTGCTCGAGCCTCGAGAACTCGGCTCAAATATCCAGGAGGGTATTGTTACGCTGTCATTTTTTGAGAGTGTTACGATGTAATTTTAGGGGTGTACATTCTTCATGTTCATGGCAGCGTGACGCTCCCTCCTGAGAGGGAGGTGGCGCAATGCTCACCTCGTGCCCAGAACAGTGTGTTGCTCCCTCCCGTTAGAGAGGTGGTGCACCGCACCATCATATCCGCGATAGTGTTGCTCCCTCTGGTTAGGGAGGTGGTGTACCGCATACGTTGTTCCCACTACGGTGTGTTGCTCCCTCCCGTTGGCGGGTGGGTGTAGTGCAACGCACATCTCATGTCCAGGGAAGCGTGTTGCTTCATCCCATGGTTATGTCAGAGGGGAAGGATCAGTAACACACGAAACTGAGTAATGCATCAGTTTAGGATAATGTATTCTCCGAGGATCAGTCTCAGGCTCTGGAGATAGTGAACGGACAGAGTACCCTCCCCCAGTCCCATCCTATGCTGGATTGGAATCTGCTCACCGGGCTCAGACTTGGGAAATGTTCTCGGAACCCAACTAATTCTTACCGGACGTGGTGCCCCTCATCTCAGAGTAATTGGTTCCTTATGTCCCATTGGTTTACTTGACCCTGGACCCAGAGTAGAGGTGATGCTGCGGCTTGTGTCCCGCCATTACCTTCTTTCCAAGTGGCACCCACCAGGAAGATTGCAGGCATAGCATCATCAAGGAGAGGCAAGCGGTCTTGTCTTCATCTAGAACTTCTAGAACACGTCGAGCCCCTATTAGATAGTGTTATAGATGTTTGAACAAATGGTATGTTAGCAAATCTTTGATCTGGGTGCGTTTATTAGAGGGGTTGCTGTTATTAGGATAAGTATTGTAATATTTATTATTACTTAAGAGCTTAAACAAAGGTGAATAAATTCTGAAAGCTAATTCAAAACATCATTCCTCCAACATTGTGGGATCTAGTCCGATAAATCAACAAATTCCCCCCCCCCCCCCGCCCCAGTATGTGTTGATACTGATGGACGATATGTTGGTTTATGTCAACTGTACATTAAAATGTGTAATTTTGCTGCACGCTAATCTTTCCGGTACAAACCTGCGTACACTTTAGATACATACCGGTGATTGGTAACATCCATATCTAGTGCGAAATTCAAATGGCTACAGGACAGATGGTTGTGCTGTTTCACATGGATTTACAAGTCATCAAACATAGGATTTGCTCGGAAATATAATGTACATATCACCAAAAGAACCGTTCAGCCGACTGTAGCTCCACAGCCGCGAGACATACCGATGTGTGCAGCCAAAATTGTCAGCAGATTGTTGCAGCTTTTAATGAATAGGCGATATCAGCCCCTAAACCGAAAATCAATCTCATCACGGGGAGGGGTAGATTTATCGGCCTATATGGGATCCACATCCTTATTCAGGTTACAAGAGGGACAGTACTGTATTGATGTATTTGATGTGAGAGACTACTGTTGTTCTATCAGAACCACGTGGGCAGTGGCAATTAGTCACACATAACTACAATGCAGACCTTAGAAATTATATTTTCTTAATTTTTGTTAGTAAGTTTTATATGAAATAAGCACTCGTTGTCTTCTGTCAGTAATTACACTATGAGGAATGTAAGTACACCAGACCTTGATTTTTCCAAGATAACAACATGATTAAATTCTAAATTTAACACGTTTTGGAGATTAGAACTGATTGTTTTTTGTTGTTTTTTTTCTTTCCTTTCTACCTTGCGATTGGAGAGAATTGGGGGTGGGGTGGCTGAGGGATAAAGTAACTATGTGATATAATCAGGAATGTGCTGCCTATTTGGGTATGTTTTACGAGCCTGGGGGTTCATTAGTAGGTGCCATATTCTTTGGAAACGCTCTGGTGGCCTAGTGGTTAGAGCGTCCGCCTCTGATGCTTGAGATCGAGGGTTCGAACCCCGGCCGAGTCATACCAGAGACTTATAAAAATAGTAATAACAGCTGCCTCGCTTGGCGCTCAGCATTAAGATGTTAGTGTTAGGACTGGTCGGCCTGGTGTCAGGATAATGTGACTGGGTGGGACATGTTGCTACATGTCTGCGGCATGATGCCCCAGTGCTTGAAATCACTATAAACTGCCACCCTGCAGACATCGTGGCGATATGACTGAAAAATTGTTAAGGCTACGTTAAAAATACAAACATCTCTCTCTCTCTCTCTCTCTCTCTCTCTCTCTCTCTCTCTCGATTTACTTGTGATCTACATACAGTATATGATTCTCTCTCTCGATCGATCGATCGATTTACTTGTGATCTACATACCGGTATATGATTGGTTACTATCTCTGAAGAATTTGTTAATAATTTGTCACCTCGGATGCATTGCGCCTAGAGCAAGATGATGAATAATGCACATCTGTGTTTACTTGGATTTGCTTAAAAAAGAAGACTTTATGCTCACTTATGTTTGTTAAGCACAGTTATATACAGGTAGCATACAACCAGTGCATAACTATCGTCTTCCCACCCCCACCTGTTCCATACAGTGCATATCACGATCACATTCATTGAAAACTATTTCTAAAATGAATAAAGGAAAAATGAAATAAAGTAAGACAAATGCATTAAAACTGATGCATCAAACCTTATGAATTTATATGTATGGTAGACCCATTAAGGAAATACCCACCCACCCACCCCGCCCGCTTCCACGAGAACCACCCCACTTAAAATATCATTCACTGTGTTATGGTAATGTGCATTTCTTCTATACAGATATTATATCGATTGGCTATATTTAATAAGAATATCCAGTAATGGAATTGCAAATATTTCTGTCCATCCAAAACATTGTAGGCTTAAAGTCAGATACTCTTGTTTTTGTTGCAAAGAAAGGGTTTGAAAATTTCATCAAGTGAATGCAATTAAGAATTGCAATAACTGTCATGGGAAAATCTACAACAAAAATTTAAATGATATATACGATTCTGCCTTTCTTACAATATTCTTGACGGTGTCAGAATTGCATGTAAAGGGTTACTTTTGTACATCGAATATTTCAGACAAATAATAATTCATCAGAATATTGTGTTTTGCCAACTTGCTTACTGTATAATATGAAAATCAAATTAGGCCATGAAACAATTAAAAGTAGGTCATTGTGACCTGTTCCTGGTAATACTAAGCAGTGTTTAGTTATGTATATTTAATTTATATTGTGTGCTTACGTTTTGTCAATGGTTGTAAGTTTATATAGCAAGAGTTCAAGGTCAAGTCTTTTTTTACAATTAGACTGGGTTTGTCCAATTAATCTTCACATTCTATTACGTTAATCAAGTGAAGTGAAGTCAAGTGACAATGTCCATAAATAGGGATTGATAAATAAATAAATCATTCCTGTTTTTGATCAGTGTGTGGGAATCCCTTTTGATCAAAATTTACAGTTGTATTCAGGTATAATCCGAGAGGAATAATATATTTACGTTATTTGTTTGTAATTACTAAGAGCTCATTGACTTTGGATATACACTTCTTTGGAATTATTGTGAACTCATTCCAAGTCATTCTGGATTGCATCATTGTGGTATATCAAGACATCTAAGACAACTGGAATTCATTCAGAACATTCTGTGTTTTGGCCTTGTGATAGGACATTTAGGATTATTTGGGATTTAAGGACTCACGGTACCAATTCAGTTCCCATAGTAAACCTATGCAAACACCATGATATTTAAAATTCAATAACTTAAAATTTCTGAGTGCTCATGATCAAACCCATATTTATCAGTATAGACGAAATCTGGATGTCAGCTTCTGTGTAGAGAAAATGATATGAGCCTCGGCATTTCTGGACCTGCATGTGTTTGAAACATGTGCTTTAAATTCCGCACCAAAGAGTCAGGTGCTAATTTCAGTAATGAGTGTTCCAAACTCAAGACTGTTAAAGGACTGAAATTTCATCAGTAAAACAATGTCTCTATTTTTTTCACTTACAACTAGGATAAGCTCTCAAAAGATTCTTTTTCCTAAAAATAAAAAGTAACTTTCATTATTAACCAATGCTGGGCAGCCAAACCCATATATACTCTTATTTTATGTTCACCCAGTTCCAGGCTGGTTCCCATTTTTCCATACAACTAGTACCGTGTGTCCTTAAATCACAATACTGTAAGTGTCTCTTGAATTTTCACTTCGTATTGTAAATAAATAAACTGCTTGTTGATTTTACTTAAATTATTGGCATCACGTTTTCTTTCTGTTACATATTTTAAGACCTAGAGTCATAACATTAGTATGTATACACATTCTACTTTTTATGAATAGACAAAAGGAAGAGTCTGTAAGAGCTGAAAGCAGAAATTTGACATATTGGCTGTTGTATTGAATGGGATTCAACCGATTACGCCAGTATATAACTTTAAAATAAAATCTAAAGGAAAGTTCATTTAGCCACTTTTTATTAGCATGTTGTCATTGACATATATCATCAGTTTCATTCTGTTCATTCTCAATTCACTCTGTTGACCGTTTCGATGACTACTTGACTTGCGTGTATAATGTAAGAAATACAGCCTATTCGGCGTCTGATTGTTGTGTGGTTGCATGTCTCAGCTGCAGTTTAAAAGTGTCACATTTTTCTGATTTACTAAATGTAGAATATTGTTCTCGCTAGTTAACCTCGATCCTTTTCACCTTTCATAATAAGCACAAATTAAAATTTAACGTGGAGTTGATTATTTGAACGCCACACCAGCATCAGATGTCTTTGAGAAAAAGGAGCAAAATCGTTACTCCGAAAATGTTTTCATGTCTGTATTGTTTTGCTTCATTGTATATGATCAGAGTGTTCTTGCAACGAAACTTGAGCCACGCCAAAGGGATGATGGCAGTAAACTTTAAATGAAAATGTGGTAAAGGTTTAACAAAGCTTTGGCTGTGGGTATTTTTGATTATATAAACATACGAAATATTCAGAAAGAGAAGGAAATAAAAAATACATATTTAAAAAAACAACCTTACCTTCTTTCGTTTGTGGCGCCGTAATTGAGAAACCTTTCTTTTCATGATGTCCATGCACATCATACAGCCATACTTGAGCTTCGGGAGATAAACAGGCTTGCGTTGAAAATTCAGACTCAGATTTAACTGCTTCATTTCATGATTTGTGCTCGTCCTGTATTAAAATTTCTTTTTTACCAATTCTTCTAAATGGTGACTTTTTGTACAATGAACGTATTTTTGATTAGAAAATGAATGAAACTAGCTCGTAACTTCATACCATAGTTTTCTCGTGACTTGTAATAAACTTAACTTAGATTAGGTGCTAAACAATTTGGGCGGTGATTGAACACTGCCATGTATATTCATTGTTTCGAAATATATTCCTGCATATTGTTGTTTAGAATGTTTCATTGCATTCCTACTCTGTATCTAAACATTGAGAATACGAGGCACTTAGAGAAAGCACACTAAGATCCTTGCTGAATTTATTTGCATTGAACTTTAGTGTGACCGTAACAAATCCAACTTTATATTTAAATTTTCCTTGATTTCCTAATTTTCAATATCCAGTATAGCGGAATATTCTTGCATATGCATGTCAGACCCTTCTGACGATGATGAATATACTTTCGAGGAAAGGAATTAAAGTTCTGTCGCCATTTGTGTATGTGTGTGTGTCCGTATCCATTATAGAGACCAAGCATCACTCTTATCGAAGCCAATTGTTCACTGCTCTAACGTTGCAACGATACCTTGATTGTCTAAATTGTAGGTTTATCCCTTCTGATGCCAGTGTTACCGGAACTGCATATCTCGCGGTAATCGTCACTTTTTGGTGACTTTGCATACAACCGTGACATTCTGATGACATTAAAAGTGACCCTAGGATGAACTGACTTCAGCACTGATTTTGGTACATGATCAATGATCCCTGCTAAATGAACGCATTTATGTCATAATTACGTCTTTACATATTTGTAGATGTATGGGTCAGTACTTTAAACGTGGGAACTGAAAGCAATGACATCAAGTAAATCTTTACTCAGTAAAACATAAAGCGCTCAGTGATTGATGATGTCGATTTTGCTTCTTCAATTTCTTATTGATCAGCGGAAAGCGGATATATAGTAATTCCTCTTGATTGGTATTGCTGGTTGGAAGGACAATTACAGTGTCTGCTTGATTATTTGAAACACAAATTTGGCCTAAGTCTCAATCCCTAAGTAGGCCTAATTGTAAAAATAGTTTCTAATCCATTATTAGACCTTTATTTTTCCAATTTTAATTTAATGAAAATACCAATAGATTTTACAAAATCTTGAAGATGTATCGAACGAATTTGGTAAGGTAAAGTTTGAGTGTATATAACACAAAAAGTGCACGCAAACTCGCGCGTACGCGTAATTAGTTGCCATGTGGAGACCCATGAAAAATACCACTCAAGTGGGAACGTCACTAAATATAATGGCCATAATCCAGAATAATGACCAAGAGAATGTCTTTGGGAGAATCATAATTATTTCTACACATTTAAGACAGTGATGTTAATTTCACTGCACTGTTGTTTTTTGTGTTTTTTTAATTCGTTTGTTTTTCTTGTCTTTTTTTGCTTTTTTTGGGGGGGGTTGGGGGGAGCGGTCTTTTTCAAGCATACAACTGAGGACCCATTACTCAAACAAGCGGTTAAAAAGCTCAAACACAACAAGACAGCTAGGGAATTTTTTTTCGCAAAGCAACCTAGAACTTTCGTAAAATGCATCCTTATGTACTTATGCCAGTGATCTCGAGCATAACATATGTCCACAGCGAACGATGATGTCCTGAACGAAGACAAATCAAAACCTAAAACAAAAAAGCAATTAAGAATTTGTATGCACGTTTGTGTTTGGGAAGGGAGTGATACATTTTACAAAAGCAATTCAGGACCTACCAAGTTTAATTTCTTAATAATTAAGCAAGCGAGGACCTCATGCACAAAAATGAGTCTTCACGACAGCAACTCTTAACCTATCCGTTGTGATCTCCTAATTAAGCATGCAGGTGAAGACCTCAGATATAACATGTTGTCATGTACACAACATGCCCTGCGTACAATTTTAATTAAGCAAGCAAGTGAAGACCTCATAGAGCATTTCACATATAAATATCAACTCAGGACCTATCAAGTGTACTTTCTTAATTAAGCTAGCATTGATGACCCTGTACATAACATTGCCTCTTTTATAAAACAACTGCATCTCTTGATCTGTCAAGTGTAATTTCTTAGTCAAGTAAGCAAGTGGAATCGGGTCATAATTATCACTTTTCGGTTCAGTACCACCAATGTAGTCCCAGTCTATTTTTAGAGCATTTTTCATCTGTCATTTTGGTGGTGATACAAGAGTTAGATTTAGTCAAGACCAACACGTGGAACTCGGCTTTTTTCTGACATTTCTGGTGCCAGAGACCAATTATGCGAGGCACTATTTGGGATGGATTCTTCCACCGAAATACTTTCGGACTATCGGCCGCTCACTGGTAATTAATAATTTATTTTGTCTGACCTTTGTACCCTTCCGCCGAAAGACTTTCGGACCAGCGGCCGCTCACTGGTAATTAACAAATTTATTTTCATGGACCTTTATGTGCGGATGGTAAGTAAAATCCCTCATCTTTTGACCAGTAGCGTTAAATACATCAGAACAAATCTCTCGGTCTCTTTGGCATTCTGAAATTACGTTAAGTTGTTGTCAGAGACCGTCTAGCGAGGACTATATCATTAGGAACTCCACGCGTTACTCTTGCCTTAGGACGATGCTGACTTCCACACGTGCGTCAGAAAATTAAAATAAGGTCAACAGCCGAAGGCAACACAAGTGTTATGTTTTGACATGGATTAGGCCTGCTACTAAAAAAGTTAAATGTTCTGAAAGATTTAATATCTTGGATCACAAGAAGAAGAAGGATTTTACTTACCATCCGCATACAAAGATCAGTCGAAATAAACGTATTGATTTCTAGCGCATTTGTTCTCCACTAGCATAAATGTTCACAGGTGGCTGAAGCAAGCTTAATGTTGAATAAAAGCAACAACAATAACCCAGCTTACCCCCCACGCATGACCCGTTCTGACATAGGACCCTATCTTTCATACTATAAACGAGACATGGTCAGTAACTTCCAAACATATGAAATGTATGTATGATATGTGTGTTTTGGACTTGCGTTTGTTAGTATGTATATCTGTTTTAACGCGTTTTATTGTATGTCTTGTTGATAGTTTTGCTGTGCATTTATTTTGTGAAACTTGGATGAAAGTCTGTGTACCTCGAGTAGCACCACGATATCATAACCGATTATCGTCCTCACCTGTCACTTACTAGGAGATATAACCCCTTATTATTTGTGAATTACATCAAAATGTGTCACCTTTCAAATGTGGGTTAAGCATTCGTTAATGAATGTAAGTCTTTCTGGTTTTATTTTGAAATTATTTTTTTTTAAAAATATCTGTTTATTCAGTGAGTGGACATGTTCACCTCTATTTGGAGATGGAAACTCTGGACTGCCTGGTGTAATTTATTGGTAAAGCAAGCAAGAGAGGACTTCATGAACAACATGGCATCTTACATAGCGGCCACTGAAGACCTAACATATTAGTCTTAACATTTTATGTATATATGAGATCCTATAATAATTAAAATTACATAGAAAGATGTCTGATGAAGGGCACAAAATATGCATAAAGCCGTATTGTACTTTGATACACGTGAGAGTATCTCCAATCAGATTATCTTTTCCCTTGATGTGCCTAATGTCAATGTTGTTTTTCATTGTTTATTAATCGGAGTAAGGAGTCTGTGATCATTGAATACAATAATCGGAGAAGCAACTGAACTAATATACGATTCAAAATATGTCAAGCCAATATTAAAGCCAAATATTCTTCCTCGCTTGTGGAATAACTTCTCTTGTGCTTGTTAATTTTTTTTTAGAAAATATCACACTGAATGATCCACATACTTTTTGTTTTCTTGAATCAATACTCCATCAACCCCAGCATCACTTGCATCAATAGCCATTTCAAATGATTGGTTGAAATATGGAGCGGAAAGAACTACTGCACTACTAAGTATAGCCTTTAATTTAGCAAAAGCCTTCTGAAACGTGTCAGACCAATGCAACTTGGATTTCTTACGCAACAAATAAGTCAGGGCTTCAGCAAGAATGGAAAAAGTTTAGCAGAATTTCCGATAATATACAGCCATGCACGAAAAATTTCATCAGTTGCTTTCTACCGATAGGCACTGGGAATTCAGAGAGCGCACTGAACCTTAACTTTATAGGTTTAACTTGGCCATGTCCCACAGTATGTCCTAAATATGTAACACAAGCACGGTAAAACTCACTTTTGCCAAAATTGTCAAACTTTCATCATCTTTCGATCAAAGAATTTCCAAACGGTTTCCAAGTGATCTTTCCAGGTGTCTTTGTGGATGATGACGTCATCTATGTATCACAATTATCAATAACATATGCTATCATTTTGATTAAACATTCGAAAGTTGAAGGAGAACTTTTCATACCATACGGTATCATTTTCTCACTTTATATTGGTAAAGACCATCTGGAGTTAAAAATGCCGAAATTTCTTTTGCTTTTTTCGTCATTCGAATTTGCCAGGATCCTTTCAAAAGGTCAAACTTACTGATATATCTTGCATTTCCAATTTTGTCAATGCAGTCATTGAGTCTTGGGATTGGAAATGAACCCGTTTTGGTGACACTCTTCACTTGTCTATAGTCAGTACACATACAGAAAGCATTATCTGCTTTTGGCACAAGAATATATGGTGAACTCCAGTTACTTTTACATGGTTCAATAAAAATCATTCTCCAGCAAATACTGAATTTAATTTTTGAAACATTCCTGCTTGAGAGGGTTCATCCGGTAAGGACGCTGTTTGTAGATTCTATTTGTTCGGCTTGCAACATCTTAAAGCAAGTGCTCATATTCACATAATAACTGTTTTAGTTCAGTCTTTTCTTGTGGCAGATCCAGATTATTTAATATGTTCAAAATCCGAAGAAAGGTTAAACCAGGGTCACTACAGTCAGATGGATTCCATCTTTTAAATCATCGCTGTGTTGGACAACTAAATTGATTGAATGATTAATAGTGCCATCTCTTTATATGACAAAGTTGTTTCTGTTTCCTCCTGCCAGGGGTGTTGACGATATAATTTAAGTCACTTACTTTCGTTTCAATTGTATAAGGACCATATTGCTTAGCCTGAAGAGAATTTTGAGGCATGGGCAAGAGAGCCAGGTTAAAAATTATTTCCTTTGTAATTCTGTCATACCTTAATTTGATTCAGGGATGAGTTCTTGCTACTTCACAAGCCTTTGACAACTTCTATTTGAAATAAGAGACATAGTTAGGAAAATTATTTTCTGAATCTTCGGTTGAAAGAAATTTGTCTTTTAATAACTTCGGTGGTACACGGACAGTATGTTCAATACCTAGTTCAAAAGGACTAAAAGCCAATGATTCTTCAACAGGTTCTCTAACAGGAAACAACAGTAAATGAACACCCTCTTCCCAATATTTTTCGGTATCAAATCAATATGACCGTATCATATTATTGATATTCAGTGTCTGATGAAATCTTTCTAACCCCCCGCCCCTTGACTTTAAGGATGAAAGGAAGAAAATTTAATCTGTTGGATGTCTAATTCATGCATAACTTGCTGAAAAATTCCAAACAAAAAATTTGACACTTTATTAAACTGGACAGATTTGGGAAGGCCATTTTGTTTTTAAAAAATTATCAAATATTTTTACTATCGTTCTAGTTTTAATACTCCTCAAAAGGAATTGCCCCTGGAAATCTTGTGGATCCACGCATTATGGTCAACAAGTATTGGTTGCCTGACTTTGTCTTAGGTGCGGGACGGAGATAGTCCTCCATTATTCTGCTAAATGGTTCGTCAAATGCAGGGACATATTGCAAATTAGCCTTAGGTATCTTCTGATTGGGTTCTCCTACCTTTGAGAAGTTTGACAAGATCTATGGTGTTAAGAAACATCACTTTTAACTTTTGGCCAATGAAAATGATTCAAGATCTTTTGATAAATTCTATCGATCCGTAAATGACCAGATAATGGAGTTTCTTCTGCTAGACTAAGAATTTCTTGTCGATATAATATAGGAACTACAACTTGATAGCTCACTGACCATTCTTCAGCAGTGGATACCTTGGGTGGTCTACATTTTCTCACAATTACCCCATTTTAACAACAAAGCAAACAGGTACTTGTGTGGCTTCAGTTCCGCTAATAGCATCTAAAATAAGCAGGAGATCTCCTGGTCTTGTTCTTTTGCCCGATAGTGAGTGATTGTCTTTTGTTACTCTGATTAGAATAAAGAGAATGCGTACTGAGGAGTGGACCACTGAAGAATACCCCTTGATTGATTAATACCAAGATCAAAAGTGACCTTATAAAAAAAACTCACCGATATATGTGTCAGCTAAAGGAATAATTCCCTGACCAACATCATTCTCAAGAGCTTTTTTGTCATAGCTCTAACAACCGCACAAGCAGAGTATAAAACAGTGATTTGTTGTTAAATATGATCAATTTTTGGTCCAAACAACGCTTGTCAGTTACAACTGGATTAACCACAGCCTTATCACCAGCTAGATCATTGCCTAGTAATAAATGAATACCCGCAACGGGTAAAGAAGTCACTGTTACGACTGTCACGTATCCCGAGACTAAGACTGATGAGAAATGTACACAATGGAGAGAGGAACATTAACAAAGCGGTACTCTACTCCCTGAATACAAACATTTTCACTAAAGGAAAACTTCTCCGAAAATGGTAAAGTATCCAATAATAAAAGACAGAGAAGCTCCCGTGCCCCTTAATATTCTAATAGGACTAGGCAGGCAGAATCAGCAGTAGGTAATATAGAACCTTTCAACATGAATGGTTCATAATTCTTCATAATAAAATAGACTGGTTTGTTTGAACCAACCAATTATTGCTTTAAATACATGGCCATGACCTTGAACTCTTTGAAATAAGAACATTTGGAATAACTCTGTCTTTATTCTGTTACTTATTTTCCAATCTGTAACAAGCTGAAATAACGTGCCCTTTCTTCTTACAGTAAGTGTACGTTGGATGAGATAAGGATCTATGATAAGTCTTAGCAGGAGTCTGATTCCTAAACGTTCTGATAGATTGAGATTTGAAGTACTCGTATGAAACTGAGATGGCTTTTTACCAGAAAATAAATGCTGAGAGGAAGATTTATTGACAAACGAAACTTTGTGAATCAAGGAATAATCGTCAGCTGTTCGAGCAACATTTTCTAAAGTTTTGAATTTTTGCTTATCTAGGTAGGTCTTGGCTTCACTATGGACGCAATTTTTGAATTCTTCAACTAATATGAGTAGTGTGGGGTTTTCATAATCTTGATCAACCTTCCTGTCTGATCTTCTTGGCTGAGCACCAAATAGTTATTATTTTTTCCTTGTACATTCGACATGGGTCTCTCTAGGTTCTTTCTACAGTTCCTAAACTTTTGTCGATATGCCTCAGATACCATCTCAAAACCCTTCTAAATACATTCTTTAATCACATCATAATCAGTACTTTATTGTACCGACAGTGCAGTGCAGACTCTACGAGCTTTGCCAATAAATACACTTTGTAATAATAGAGTCCACAGCACTCTTGGCCATTGCGAATTTTCAGCAATTTTCTCAAAATGAGGAAAATATTTATCTACTTCATTTTCTTTAAAAGGGGATATTAACGTAATATTTCTGGTAAGATCAAGACCTGAACTTGTGTGTCAGGGTCGGGGGTGGGTGCTTTCCGCTTAATCCTAATTCTTGCATTTTTCTTTCTTCTTTTTCGCTTTGTATTTGCACTTGTCTCTCTTCTCTTGATCTTCCTGCTTTCTCATTTTGAATTTCTATTTGTATTTACGTCTCTTCTCTTTCTCCTTGTTCCTTTTTCAACGACTCTCCACTTAGATGACATTGTGAAAGTTTGTTGGTTTCACTAAAGATTTCAAAAATATGTGAAACTAAAATACAAGGGACTATGGTATTTCGAAATAATGTGAATTTAAATTTAAATAATAAATTTAGGTATTCAGAGATGATTTAAGCAAATTTGTATCCCGGATGAGTGCCCACAATCTTCTGTCACGACCGAATGGTCTTAAACTAAGTAATAGCAAAGAGCGAAAAATAGCAATAGTATAAATTAACAATAATTTACTTTCCTAGAATACAAAGTGAAAAAAAAAAAATACATTATTCTAAGTTATATCCTGTTATGTATATTTAATTTAATTGCTTGGGTTTTTTTAGTTTTAATTTTTTTTTTTTTTTTATTTCATTACATGCTATTGTAATGTAACATTGTATGTTGGACTTGTCCTTGTCCAAAATTGAGTTCATTTCTGCTTGATCCAAATTGACTTTTTTATTTTATTCATTGTAAACAACTAACACATTGCCAAATTATTCTCTCTGAGTTTGGGCTTAATATCAGGATCATTATAAATAGAAGTAAATATGTTTATTTGGATCTAAGTTTTGGAATTTCCTGAGTGTTATCCGAATTTTGGTTTTGATTTTGATTTTGTAAACGTAAGGATCATTCTAGAAGGTTATTCTCCATTAGGTGATGTTTTTGGTTTTTTTTAGAAAATGCTAATTGTGACCTGAGGTCAAGTAGAGAACAATATAACCTTGTAATTGTGAGGACTTGGTCATTCGTGCTTTAACATCTAGCACTTTCAAGTTGTATTATATTGTGACCAGTTGGTCTGAATTTCATTCCTTCAAATTATTGAATTTTCAAGTGATTTTGTTTCTCTGGAAATACAAAATTGCTCTGATAAAATTTTTGGATCAAGACATTCACTGGAATTTATAGTGAATTTAAACCTGGAATTATATTACTGTGATTCAACAAAAGACTTGACACATGAACACTCTATAAGCTATAACAGACACGTCATCGGCTTCATTTTTAGATTACTTCGGGACTTGTACTGAGTTTTATTCAGAACTTTAAATAATAGGACTTGTGTCGGTAATTCTTAGATTATTTTGGGATTTAATTGGCAATACCGCAAGTTCTTTTTTTCTCATTTTCACTTTGTATTCTAGGGAAATATATTATTTATTAAATTTTACAAAGCTTGTTGTCTTTCAAAATTTTCTATTACTTATTTTAAGAGCACAGACTCGTAACAATCCCAAGATGTCCAAAAAGTTCTATCATAATCCAAAAAGTATAGAGTATTTCAAATGAATTCCAATACTGAATGTGCTGATGTAGCAATAGCCTGGAATCATTTGATGTGCTAACAATCCTGATGTATCACAGTTATATCATCCAGAATGTCCTCGAATGAATTCACAGTAGTCCAGAAGTATCAATGACCATTTTGTAGTTCCAATGAATAATTTAAACAATTCTTCTCAAAGTTTAGCTGAACACAACTAAAGACTGATCCCACTACAGGTGTTAACATAGGAATGAATAACAACCTAAGAGAGAATAACAGGACCAGGATATGGGTCAAAAGTTCATATCTAGAACATTCTCAGTTATAAACAAAATCGTGTCTTTTATTAAGTTTTAATAAATTTTAATAAAGAACATAACAAACATCAGGTAGACCAGAAATTTCCAAAGGGAAACCAATGTACAAAACTCAGATCAGGTATACATGTTTACTTATAATGTAATAATTAATTTAAAATATAATCTGCAATCATAGACAAAAATAAAGAAAGTTAAAGACTGATGGACGAAATAACGCTAAATACAACTTCCTTGCTTGTAGCTCTGCACGGAAGAGGTTTATATTGATTGATCATATTGACTTGATCTTTGTAAACCCTCAGAACTCGAAGGATTTTCGTTGCTGTCTTGTAAGCTTATATGCTCAGTCCGAGGCTGGATATTTTTCTTTAAAGATATCTCACAGAAAGTGAGTGATCATGCTCATTGTATCTTTTATGCGATGAATCGAACCGTTATATTTGAATGATACTGATATCCTAATTTGAACGTTCGAAAGTCATAAGATCTTTCTTAATTTTTTTCCCTGATAGACTAAAATAATAAACAAATGTATTACTATAATTGTCAACAAGTGATATATGTATGACCTGCGTGTGTTTCACAGGCAAATTAAAAATCTACCAACTTAAAAAGTTTCAAGAAAACTTTGAACAAGGTCAAGGGAGGGATGGAATGGTGTCTAAGCAAACTTCCTGATGCAAATATTAAAATAAAGGATAACATCGGGGTCTATTCTAGTACTGAAAATGTAAGACAACCTCAGTTGCCAACCTCGCTCCTCCCCGTCACTAATAAATACAAGTTTTATGAAGAATTTACCCTGTGACATTAAGGCTAAGGTGAAAACCTATGAAAATTTCAACTGCATAGCAAAAAATCTCCTGACGGCGACCCTTCACATCCCCACCCATCCACATACCTAGCGTCGCCACTGCGTAGGCAGTACATTTGATCAGCTTAGGACAAATAAAATCTTTAAATGTTGATGTGAGGTAAAACACGGAACCAAGGAATTTATATGTATCACATCTGAAAATTATTCCATGATGAAGAAACTCGAGCAAATATTTAGCTTGATTTGCAATAAGGTCACCAGTTCTCTCTCTCTCTCTCTCTCTCTCTCTCTCTCTCTCTCGCGCGCGCGCGCGCGCGCGCGCATACACATCTTAGGCTTAGAAAAATATATAATGCCTCCATACAATTTTACTTACAAAGTACCAAACGTTGACAATTAAAAAAAAAGAACAACATTTAAATAGGAAAATGATGCTAACTTAACGTCCATGGATTTTAGTGGTATCTTATCATTTTTATTCTGAGGCTAACAACATTTCATTTATGTTGTATCAAAGGAAATTTTTTGTGGATTTGAAAATGAATTAACATTTACTTGCAGCAGATAAACTACTTTGAGCTTTGAGCAATAGAATCATGAGGCTATGGAAAAAGATGACTTAAACGGCACACAGTGTTTAACGTCTTAATGTATGTTCATTCAAATGAAATACAGTTGAAGTGTTCTCCAAATCGACTGCAACTATATGTTAATAATCGGTGCTTTTAATATCTTTTAATTTTGCAAATACGGCGCATTTACCTATTTCCACCGAGGCATTGTCTTTACATTTCTCTAGGCTACGTGTTAACCGCTTGTTGCTGAGAGACATTAATTACAGCATGTAAAGATCTGTCTTTCAGTTACCTCATTTTATTCACATAACTTTGATGTGGTATGCTGTTTCTCGAATTCAGTTCAGTTAATTTACATCCAATTTAATATTTAAAAAAGGCGATCAAGCAATAATCTGTTTCTCAACATATAATCTTACATTTCTAATGCATGAAACTCGTAGAGAATCACACACCACTGTTCAGTCCATATGATATTAATAGGATGAGCCGAACCATTCATTCCTTTTGAAAGCTTTGGTGAGCAATAGATTATTATAATTCAGCAAGCTTCTTTCATTTTATTTACGAACAGAACACAAATGTAAGATTGTATTCATCAAAAGACGAAACAAATGAACATGAGTGATAAGAAAAAACAAAAACAGCCTTCATTAAATTTCAATAGCTAAAGCTAGAAATTCAGTCGGACACTTATTATCGTGTTCTTTTGGAACGTTAAGTTGTGGCGCTTTCATCGTGTGGCGTTATGACGTAATATTTGCATTTACTCCAGTTTATTTGATTGACTGTAATATCTCACGAATGAAACGCTGATAAATTTGACCTTAAAGTCTCTGAATTATGATATTCAGATTTTATAATAAGTTTTTGAGCAATTCACATTTTGTTGCAGAACGGTTCTTATGTTCCAACGCGAATTTAAAATTCGTACACGAACAAGGCTAGCTTTAAACTCACGGTTCATGCAAGAGCAAGCACTAAGGTTTATGCAAGTTCACAAGTATAATACTGCCACAAAATATGTTTTCTCCTTATATAACTACACCAGATGCCGTCTCTTTTCTGTACCAGAACTCTTCCCTTTTCTCACTCTTTATTTATATGTCTCATTTAGAGCAATGGAAAATCAATAAGCAGCTTTACACTACTTTCCTTATATTTAATACTGCATGAATGAATTGCACCCCTAGTGCTGAACGGTTATATCTATGTACCGCGAGTTGTCAAATAGTGTGTGTGTGTGTGTGTGTGTGTGTGTGTGTGTGTGTGTGTGTGTGTGTGTTCTTAGCTACATATATGGTTTAGAATGGAAAACAAGACAAATTTAACAAAATTCTGAAAACCATACGAAGTCTGGAATATTTAATTAACATAGCATGAAAATTTTGCTTTGTTTTATGACTTTTTCTAGTGCATATTACATGAGTAACAGGAGCTGCTGCCAAAGCTCCACCCCCAAATTTTACTCCAGTTTCGGGGCCCAGGGTGGTCGAGTGGTCTAAGGCGCTAGCCTTTACGGATTACTGACAATTCACATCTGGCCGCGTGGGTTCGAGTCAGTAAATGCCTTAGCTAACGCGGGGTCCGTTTTGGATCATTTTGGCGGCGCCCCCCCCCCCCCGGATTTACGCGCGGAGCCCCCTGTGACCACGGTATTTGGAAATAAACTTTTAAACAAGTTTTATATGATATTAAGCTTGAAATTTTCTGCCATCGCTTTAAAATTACTTTCTCTTTATTTATATGTTTTTAATAATTGCTAACGCGCGGGGCCCATTTGGACCAAATCGTTCTAAGGCCGGCCCTGGTTCAAGTCTCCGCGCAGTCATTGTGGGTATGTGAGAAGTTTCCTGTGGGTCTGTGGTTCTTCCGGGAGTTGTCCCAGGTCTTCCTCCATCAAACATAATGGCCTCCATGCACAGGCTATCATGTAATGAAAAAAAATGGCGTTAAACCCACAGAATCAAAACAAGGCCACTCTACTTTTAGTCAACATCTTAAACTTTTAACAACGTATAAAGCTAGTTAATCTTATACACATGTAGCTCTCGTATCCAGCAAGGCTAGTTAATCTTACAGACATGTAGCTCACGTATCAAGTTAAGGCTACTTAATCTATTTATAGACATGTCGCTCACGTATCAAGAAAGGCTACTTAATCTTACAGACATTTAGTTCACGTATAAAAAGCAATGGTTAGTTTAGTCTTCTAAACACATAGCTCACTTATAACGATAAGATTCTTGTTTGGGGTTTAACACCATTTTCCATCACATTATAGGCTATACATGGCGGCCAGTATATTTGGTGGAGGAAAACCGGGGAAAACGTTGGGAAGAACCTAGACCCACGGGAAGCTACTGGCGATCATTCCCACATATCCATGTTGACCGAGCCCGAGATTCGAACCCACTGGATTAGTGATCTGTCGATGACCTGTAATGTACGAGTGCATTAGACCACTCGGCCACCAGGGGCATTAGATCACTTGGCCATCAGGGGACCCATAAAGCTAAAATTGAAATTCCCAATAAAATTAATTTAAGTTACTTAGTCTTATAATACTTAAAATCCATCGAAATATCAATTAGAACTGTCTGAAAACTACTTACTGTTATTTTTTTTATAAAGTTATACTAAGCACCGCTACACGGTGATTTGTTTTAAAACTGAAGCATCACGCAAGGTTCGACATTATATTTAAGTACAGACCACCTGTTGTTGTTGTTGTTGTTATAGGGTTTAACGCCATTTTTCAGCACAAGATAAGCTATACATGGCGGCCAGTATAATTGGTGGAGGAAGAACCCTGGAAAACCCCGAGAAGAACCACCGACCCACGAAAAGCTACTGGCAGGCTTTCTCACGTGCCCACAGACCACCTGTGATTCGCTCGTGCATAAAACTAGTTCAGAAATTATTCAACAGCATGTCCCCAGAGAAAGAGGTGAGATGTTATCAGAAATAAGGTTTTTGATGCATCACTCAATTAGTCTGTGCATAATTCGATGGGAAAATTCATAAACAACAAGAAGTCGCTTTGACGTCTTTTATTATAGCCAATCAGGGTACGTAATAAAGTAGCTGAAACAAAAGCTATGTAATCAGTTTGTTTCTACGTTAGTTTGTAAAGAAGATTCAATTTTGAATCCCAAATTTTTCCAAGAACATGTCATCTGTGAATGTTACTGTTTTTTTAAAAAGACGGTATCGTATATACAGCTCTCGCATATTATGGTTTCATATGGTTTACAAAATGGGAGAGTCTGTTTTTTGCATTTTGAGGGTGTTCATCTCTTGGACATAAGGCAGCCATTAGCATGCCCATTGTTCCTCCTATTGTGTTTTATAGTTGAGAAACGAGAGGCTTATGAATATATGCTGTCTTGTTTGAAATACTTGTGAAGTCCACCAGTTGAATGGTTAAGTACTCCTCACCCCACTGTGGAATAATGCGCCGAGTCAATATTCATCACATCGTGCACGCACTTCTAGCTGATACATAAAACTGTTGCATGCGGAGGATGTAATTACACGCAATGAAAAGTTCGTTCTAAGAATAGGAACTATATTTAACACAAATAGACTTAGGTACATAAACAATGCACACAAAAATATGATAAGCATTGCTTAATAATCATTACAAACTATTTCACGAAAAGAACCTTTGCTAATATTTTATCGATATTTGTTATTGTTGCTATTGATTCGATTGTGCCTCAAGGGAGTTAATTTAGTGTATAAATGAAACTGGTCTTTTTCAAATGATTCATTTTACACATTACTTACCTGAACATCATTTTATTT